>CM033650.1:5983995-6145335 GCA_019512145.1 Engystomops pustulosus | reverse complement strand
TGCATTGTCCGTGTATAATGTGCTGTGCGGGAGTCACTAAGATCGTGAGCCCGATATCCTGCATGTGTCACTTCCCCGCTCAGGTCCCTGGAGTTCACCATCTTCTTCCTGGTGCATGGAGGTGCATTGTCCGTGTATAATGTGCTGTGCGGGGAGTCACTAAGATCGTGCACCCGATATCCTGCATGTGTCACTTCCCCGCTCAGGTCCCTGGAGTTCACCATCTTCTTCCTGGTGCATGTAAGTGCATTGTCCGTGTATAATGCGCTGTGCGGGGAGTCACTAAGATCCTGCTCCCGATATCCTGCATGTGTCGCTTCCCCGCTCAGGTCCCTGGAGTTCACCATCTTCTTCCTGGTGCATGTAAGTGCATTGTCCGTGTATAATGCACTGTGCGGGGAGTCACTAAGATCGTGCGCCCAATATCCTGCATGTGTCGCTTCCCCGTTCAGGTCCCTGGAGTTCACCATCTTCTTCCTGGTGCATGGAGGTGCATTGTCCGTGTATAATGTGCTGTGCGGGGAGTCACTAAGATCGTGCACCCGATATCCTGCATGTGTCGCTTCCCCACTCAGGTCCCCGGAGTTCACCTTCTTCTTCCTGGTGCATGTAAGTGCATTGTCCGTGTATAATGTGCTGTGTGGGGAGTCACTAAGATCGTGCGCCCGATATCCTGCATGTGTCGCTTCCCCGCTCAGGTCCCAGGAGTTCAAGTGCTTGATCTTGTGCACCCTTTTTGAAAGTTAAATCCCGCGCTCAGTCCAAATCAGTCGGATCGTCCGACGGCCGCCCCCCGATTTGCATGAAAGCAGTGCAGACACCTGTTAAATACCTGTCACAGCTGTGCAAATCCCCGAAAACGTCAGAAAATCTGATGAAAGTGCGGTTGCGGACCCCTAGTAAATAAGCCCCTATATGTCCAGTAGAGTAAGATATGAAGTTACCGAACATTCGGTTTTGGGGAGAGGAAATCGCGTCCCTGGATCTTCCATGGGATCTGGAAGTAGGGATGAGGGTCTGGGTCGTTGGCAATTGGATACTATGGGCCACATTTATCACTTGTTTTTTCTGTTGTTTTTGCGCCTACGTCAAATTAGCCGCGCAGCTAAAATAACCACCTTTCCCTCATCTATCGTTCAATTCCAGATGTTTTGCTGCGCCTAATGATATTCATCACGTGCGACTTTTGCATTTAGGCGCAAAAACGAGCGCAAAAACACTCCAGCCCCAAGGTGGCGTTATCTGAGAAGAAAGCACTGAGCCCCTTTGCAGAAGAGCTCATTTCTAGCAGCAGAGCTCAGCCAGACACTGGAACATATAATAGATACAATTAGATACTCTGCAGATACTAGAACATATAATAGATACATTACATACACTACAGCCAGACACTGGAACATATAATAGATACATGAGATACTCTGCAGACACTAGAACATATAATAGATACATTAGATACATTACAGACAGGAGCTGCAGACTCTATTTACAGTTCATCACCTTCTATTTACAAAATATTCTGCAAAACCCTGAGCTCAGAGCAAGAGAGAAGTTTGCAGAATGTTGCAGATACTACAGACAAGTGTCCCCCATGTAATTCTGCACAGTATCACCAGTGTGTCTGAGGGGGATACTGTGCAGGATTACAGGGGTGCAGCAGGAGACCAGCACTGGGGGATCCCCTCCAGGAGAAGCCCCTGCTGAGGAGGTCACTGGGTGCAGGGTGTCACACACCTGGGTGCTGCTGTGAGTGTTATCTTCATTCTGGGCTGTGGGAGAAGCAGAGAGGAGCTTGTAGCAGGATCACATGTAAGTGCCCGAATCTAACATTGCGCCTAAACTGTGTTAAAGTAAAGTGATTAATAAGAGGCAGGAATTCAACTTATCACAGATGGTTGTAGCTTGTGATAATTCTGGCAAAACTGTGCGGCAGAACTTAGGCGCAACTACTACACTTAGGCGCACAAAAGTGATAAATGTGGCCCAACGTATACTAGGTTATATTATAATACTGGGGACCTCTAAGCCCTCTTAGTTTTTCGGTCGGTATAGGATAGGGGAGGCTCCTCTAAGCTTTGAGCCCTTCTGAATAAATGACATAATTTGTTTTTGTAGGTTATTAAGTAGTGAAAGGGGAATTGGATCCGCCAATGTTCTGGAGTAATACAACACTTCCTCCCTGCCCCTGACAATCCAGTTTTCGCCAAATTGTCTAAATCCCCTTGCAGTGACGTTAGAAGGGTATTTGATCTCTGCCTTATTCTCGGCCGCCAGTTTTGTGCCTTGGAGCCCACTGAGAGGGAAACAAATCGCTTTTCAAGGAGGAAGAAATCCGGACGATTTACTTTTGTTTACCTTGTATTAGGACACTCGCCCCAAACTGTTAGATTAAGGAAATCATTTCTCTCAAGGTCTGTAAGAGGTTGGTTACCAGAAGAATGGTGTCTTCCACAAACAACCCACTCGCACTGAAGCCAGTTATATTCAGGCTCCGCCAAAGGTTCCATCACTAATGTGAAAATTGAGGGGTCCCGTAACGCGTGCCGTTGGTAATATAAAATTTGTCTGAGAGCGAACCATTGGCCAGTATTGTAGCTGGAGCTTTGGCAATAGAGAGCATGAATAGCAATAAAACTTAACCTGAGCCACCAGATTTGGGCGGCTTCTGTGCAACCAAAGTGAGAAGCAGAGAAGACGTTCTCCATGACGGTCACCAGTGAGAGCGCCCTCCGTGTATCGTCTGAGGATTGTCTACCCTTAGTGACCAGGGAACCATCCGGAGCCGCTTTAGCGGAAGGTCGCAGGTACGTCTGGTTTCGGTACCCACCGTAGCTGGCAGCATCTCCTCAGGGACAGACCCGACCTCCAGAGCCCTTGTGGAGACCCGGACCAAGGAAGGGGGGGATCTACAGAGGTTTGGGTAGTGTTCATTGGTAAAGTCGTGAGGGGTTTAGTTTTTTGCGGTTCGGATGATTTTAAAGATCTCATCTTGGGTAAAGGACAAGAGGTCGTTACAGGACTATGTCCTACCCCAAGGACCATGAACATCCGGAGGAACACTGCTGCCTGATCCAACACCTGGTAAGTTTCCCCTGATCTTCTCCTCTAAGGAGTAAATGGAGGACATCGCGATGTGATCGACCAATAAATACACAAATTAAAATTGTGTTTCACTGTTTACTGATTTGGTTACCAATCTATAGGAGGGGGAACTGTGCAGAGAAAAGCCTCGGTGACCCGGTGATAGAGACGTGTCAGACAGTGTATAATGCACTGTGCGGGGAGTCACTAAGATCGTGCGCCTGATATCCTGCATGTGTCACTTCCCCGCTCAGGTCCCCGGAGTTCACCTTCTTCTTCCTGGTGCATGTAAGTGCTTGGCTTGCGACACAATATCAAAGTTAAATCCTGTGCTCAGTCCGAATCGGCCGGATCGTCCGATGGCTTGCCCCCCCTGATTTGTGTCGCATGAAAGCCGGCGGCCATTGCGCCAAAATCCGATAGTGTGGAACACAATCCTCTTCTAAATGCGGTGCAAAACAGAAATCGTCAGAATATCCGATGAAAGTGTGGCTGCAGGACCCTTAGTAAATGTGCCCCACTGTGTATACATGCTATATTATTCTGTACACATGTAATTACTTTATGTTAATAAAATGTTGGACTCTATTGCGTCTCTTATCCTCTACAGTTCAAGAGGTTTCTATCATATCTCATCATAATGTTTGACCCTCCAGTACTGTACTTTAATTTACTAAATATTCTCAGTTCCTCATCTGGCTGATTCCTGGTTTTGTCTTGGAATAAATACAAAATTTGCCTCCTCATGATGGTTCCACCTCATCCTCCAGGACGATGTATCCTAATTGCCTTTTTTTGCTCTTATTCTGGGGATTTCCTTGTTTGGGTTTCTCCATCAAAATGGAGCATGAAAATGTTTGCAGTTTAGAGGATACAAATCCATTAAACTTTACAGAATCTAAAGGCCATCAATCTAACAAGTTGGAAAGTAACATATCTAAACCTAAGCTGACCAAGTTGGGGAGGAGGACAATAACCATAAAGATTATCCATGTTTTCTGGACACATTTGTCTCCTTTGTATAATTTTCAATCTTCAATATCTAGAGCTTCTGTGTTATAGGAGATAGTGATGGTAATGCCCCATCTGCCAACTGCATCTACCAACTCATCCATAAGTGCATTGTATATATGTTGAAGAACAAAACATTGCTCATAGGGTGATATTGTCCAGTTTCAGATGTGGAGCTGTGCTCAGCATGAATGGAGTGGGTCTCCAGGGCCGAGCCTCAGATACCAACCAGGGTAGGAATTGTAATTTCACTTAAAAAAAAGGACGCCTGCTCCCCGAAACGCGTTGTGACTACCTGTATGGTCCTTTCTATTACTAATGAAACCTTTGAAGAATTATCAGTATTGTAAATATATTGAACTTGGTCTTAAGTACTTCCATTGGATAAAGTGAACATTCAAAATGGACAGTATAATTTTTTTTACTGACTGTAGAGTCTTTGCCTTGGGTACCCCCATTGTGGTGATCCAGCGATGCACATTCCTTCAGCAAGAAATTTTTAAGGGCTACAGGTAGGTGGAGATCCAAAAATGTTCTTTTATTCTCTCAGACAACTAAATAGGTGTTATGTAGCAGACGGTTTTTGGGGCTTCTATGTACAGGCAGTGTTCTTAAGTTGAATTTGTATGTAAGTCGGAACTGTATATTTTATCATTGTAATCCCAGCCAAAACCTTTTTGGTCTCTGTGACAATTGGAACTTAAAAATGTTGGGTTGTTATAAGAATCAGGATTAACACTAAATCTTCATTACAGACACCTGTGATAACTGTTACAGCTGATTATTGTAGCCTAAGGATAAAGTACAGTAAATTACCAATATCCAGAGGTCCATTTGTAACTAGGGGTTGTATGTAAGTCGAGTGTTCTTAAGTAGGCGACCGCCTGTATTATTTTTTATAAAAGTCCATATTTTTCCAGTGTTTGTATTCTACTATATTTTATAAATGCCGGATCTTGAGTTGCCCAACAATTTTCGGGGCAAATAATTATTAAAAATTGACTTGGATTTTTATGATGGTAATTAACATGAACTTAAGGCTGCTTTCACACTAGAAACCATAAACCATACTGTAGCATTGCGGAATGGGTAACATATATCCCCCTGCATTTCAATGGGCAAAATCTGCATCCATTTTGATCATCGTATTGCCCACTGTGCCGTACCGGGGAGAATGATAGAGCAAGCATATGGGCGTGCATACGTTAGCATGAAAACAGCCTTACAAAAATAAATGGGCTTCCCAGGTTAATAATATATGAAACCTATCCTAAATATAGGTTTTCGTTATCAGATAGGTCAATCAAATGTTTCACCCACATATGAGCTGCTCTTATCAGTTAAAAAAACGAAGACTGGAGCAGAAAGCAGACGGCTCTGTACTGCCCAGTCACAGCTATTATTCATGTATGGGATCCGATCTTCACTAACGTGTTCTGACCACAACACAGAGAGCAGAGTTGTTTGTTTCCTGCTTCATTTTCTGTTTAAAGACTCCTTAGAATAGTAAAAAGAAAAGACTAAGAGGGGACACAATTAATTTGTATATAATAGGTCCATACAAAAATATGGTGTAAAATTGTTCTAGGTTAAAATACAAATGAAAAGACGGGGGAAGGGGCACTGCGCAATCGAGGGAGAAAACAGGTTAACCACCACAAAGGCTTTTTTTATGTAAGAATCTGTGAATCTGTGGAATAGCCTGCCTCGAGCGTGCGTTCCACAGTAGGGAAGCAAGAGCTTAAGAAGGGTCAGATGCTCTTTTACATCAAAATAACATTGATTGTTTAAGTTATAATAGAGAGGGTTTCCCCTAATCCCTTCCTATCCAATCCTTCCCTTCCTTGGTTGATCTTGATAATCATGTGTCTTTTTTCAACCGTATTATTAACTATGTATCTATGTAGAGGGTGGGCCATTTATATGGTACATGTAATTAAAATAGGAATGGTTGGTGAATAAACTTCCTGTTTGTGAAACCCAATGACAGCACTTTGAATAATTTGTTACAGTACCCCCCAAAGTAATGTAGGACCCCTAATTAATTTATAACATTCCATGTTAATACATTACAACACCTGACTTTATTCATAAACAGCCCCTAATTATTTTGTATCCATATGACCTTATTAATGTATATACATAGCACGCACCAGTATCATAAGTAGATTATTTGTATTGTAATTTTTTCTCGTATTTTCTTAGAGGCCGTGTCCACATTAGTGTTTGATAAGTTTCAAGGCATTTGCAGGAGTCATATCAGGCTTGGTGTGCAGGTGCAATAACAAATGGCATCCAAAGATCAGGATTTGATTAGGCACTACTACTGCCAACATCCTATCTGATATTTATTACCTGCCCTGTTACGTGTTACACCTTGGCGCAGGAGGGAATGACAATCATACTGGTCGCTCTTTAGGGGTGGACCCTAAGCAGGTGACAGATAGGGGGGGGGTCAGATTAGGGCTCACTGCCTATCGCTCTTACAGTAATGAATCAAAAAACCCAAAATAATGGAGAGAATAGACACAAGGGGGTCATTTACTAAGGCCCGATTCGCGGTTTCCCGACGTGTTACCCGAATATTTCCCGAAAATCGGGGGCGTGTGGCCGACGAAAAAACCCGACGGATTCGGAAAAAAACCGCCATTTAAAAACCGAAATGTTGTCGCTTGGGAAGCGTTTACCTTTCTCCTGCGTTCTCAGCTCGGTTGATATTCCGGCGCGGGGGTTAGATGATATCTCAGCGCACCACCTGGTGGGACAAAAGCGGAATCATGAATCCCGGGACGTACTGCGCAGAGGTGGATACGGGCAGGGTATACGCACTATCAAAACATGGGGAGAAAAAAACGGAGAAAAGTGGAGGGTCGCTGACAATCGCAACAGAATGGACCCTTGGTGGGGATCACATAGCATCAGAACCTGTAAGTTCTTGCACAAAAATGCTAGCAAAGAAATAAAAGATTGTCAGTCCCTTGTGTTTTCTCAGGTAGCAGGGGGGGGGGTGGGGGGGGGGAGGGGGGGAGGGGGCGGGTGCGGGGGGGGGGGGGGAGGGGGGGTGGGCGGGGGGGGGGGGGGGGGGGGGGGGGGGGGGGGTAGAACATCCAACAATATAAACAAAAAAGATACAAAGAAAAAAACAACAAGGGGGGTGGGGGGGGGGGGGTGGAAAGGGGGGCTGGGGAGTGGGTGAAAAAAAAGAAGAATGGGATGAGAACCAATCAAAAAATAAAACGGAACAAGAGATAGAATAACCAAAAAAAAAAAAAAAAAAGGGGGGGTGGGGGGATCAACAATTGAGACGTGGGGGGGGGGGGGAAGCATGTAAGGTCGTGCGCAGGGGGGCCAAGCTGGGAGTGGGGGGTACGGTAAGAAAGGGGGGGGGGGGGTTGTGCGTGGGGTTTCGGGGGGGGGGGTGGGGGGGGGGGGGGGGGGGGGGGGGGGGGGGGGGGGGGGGGGGGGGGGGGGGGGGGGGGGTAGGGTGTAAGGGTGGCGGGGGTGGGTCGTGGGGCTGGATCCCAGGAATATGACAAAATCCAACATGTAGGAGGACCATCAGCACAAGCAAAGGGGAAAAGAGAAAAACAAAAACGCGTGTATGTCTTTTTAGAAACAGTCATAACATACAAAAGGAAGGTGATGCATTAGATGTAGAATGGAGGGCTCTTAGTCAGAAAAATACTGAAATAGTCAACAGAGGGTAGAGAGGAACCCCGAAACACTGCCCACCATGATGGCAACAACAAGATTAGTCATGTTGAAAAAGAAAAAAAAAAAACCACACATAGGCTGATTCAGACAGCCGTGTGCAGACCGTACCGCAGCACGGCAGGCAACGGCGGCACGCAGGGGAGAGGAGGAGGAGGTGAGCGCCCCTCTCATGGAACTAGGCGCGCATGGCGCGTACTACGGAGAAAGATAGGAATGTCCTATCTTTCTACGGGGTACGGAGTGGTACGGTTGCCGCATGTTGTCGTCTCTATGGGGGACGTATATCGGCGCGTATATACGTTCGTGGGAATGTAGCCATACAAGAGTCCACTAAAGTACAAAACACTATTAACACATACAGTGGATCATTTTGTTGCTGGAGAACGTTAGGCATCTGCCACCAGGATGAAGGATTGAAACCAGCACCCTTAAATGCTGGTGTGTGCCCCCCTCTGATAGGATTTGCTCTTCTTTAAAGGGAACTGTCAGCAGGAGACACATTTTAGCACTCCCCAGTCCCCACAGAGCATAGTACATGCACTGCCAAAGTGTTTTGTATTAAAAATAGGTTTTACAGAAAAAAGATCTGTTATATTGTACTTCATTACCATGTGTTGTGTGACTAGGCAGGTGCAAAGGGAAGGGCTGGAAAGGAGCGTCCCTCCCCCTCCCCACCCTTGGGAAACATGTGACCTTGCAACAATACATGAATAAACTCCCCAACTCAGGATTGGCTGTAGAGGAGCAGGGGGCGTCGCTAAACCCAGTGATGGGTGTTTCATATATTTTAAAAGGTCACATGGAGAAGCTGTTCCCCAAGGGGGGGGGGGAAACCGCTCCTTTCCAGCCCCTCCCAGGGGATGAGTGCCCTAGTCACACAGCAGCTGCAATGAAAGGGTACAATATAACATATCTTTTTCTGTTAAAACCAATTTTAATAAAAAAACACTGTGTATGTACTATGCCTCTGTGGGGATGGGGGAAGTGCTAAAATGGATCTCATGGTGACAGGTTCCCTTTAAACTTTGCCCTTATTATTAAGGAAAACTGCTTCAAAAATATGTAAATGATCTGAGGGGCTCAGGCCCCATTAACACCTATGGAGACCAGAGCCTCTCAGAATGCCAAATTAAAAGCAGGGTATTAGAAGTTAAAAGTAGAGAAAACCGAAACATGTGGAAAGAAAAAGATGGACGGCACATCCCACATCACCACAATGATTACTGCGGCTCGGCTACATTATATAATGAACTCAAGGTTCTTAGTTACATGTGTCTCACATTGGGGGTCATTTACTAGGGCTTCGTCGCGGTTTCCCGACGTGTTACCTGAATATTCCGATTTGCCGCCGATTTCCCTGAATTGCCCCGGGATTGTGGCGCACAGCCGTCGGATTGTGGCGCATCGTCGCCCGGCGTGCAAGCGATGGAAATCAGGGGGCGTGGCCGAACGAAAACCCGACGAAAATTGGTGAAGAAACCACTGCATTTAAAAAAAAAAAAAGTGTTTTGCTGGACTCGGGCTACCTTCACCAGGAATAGAGATCGTGAACTCAGACGGACCTCGGCGGATTCAGCGCAGCCAGCGAAAACTGGTGGACGTCGGAGGATGGAACTGCCTCAGGGAATGCCAGAAACCCGAACCCACCGCACGAAGAGAACGCCCGCTGGGATCGCGAATGGACCGGGTAATAATACTGCACCCAGTGATAAGCACTAACCACTTCATGAACGGGACTTATTGTAGGGTGGGTCCCCAACGATATTGGTGCGGCAGCCACATGGCAATCACACCACCGCTGCCAGACCAGCACCGGCAGGGACCAAGACCGGTGCCCCCCCGCCAGCACCCTCTAATGGCGAGCATAGCGCCATACCGCACCACAGACCGGACCACAGAAGCAGAGGATGGCTGCAATACCGCCACATGTGAACAGGAACATCCCACCTCTTAAGCCAGACAATGTCTACGGTGAGGTCACAGACTGGAGGCCAAGAGGCCTGATCTACATTTCTGATTTTGTTAAGAGGCACCAAACACACTGCAGAATATATGGTAATTTTGGTTTGTTTTTATTAATGTATTTAAGTTGGACCCTATCGTATATGTGTGTCAACGCTCCCATGTGGCGAAGTATCATGCCTTCCTCCACCACACTATGAAGGTTGAGCGGGGCCACCGGAGGATCCTTGGTGGGCGTAGCCCAAGGCACGACCATCGTATTTCCATTGCTTCTGTATTTCTCAACAAGGTACAAAATCGATACTCCATTCCAATGATTCCGAAATGTATGTCTGACATTTGCAGTTTTTAAAATGTATTCAGAATACAGAGTTTTATTTCATCCTGTCCCCCCGGTGTGTTATAATGGTTCTCTTATTTCTTGTGTTGAGTGTCTATTCATGCACAAGAGAGTGACAATGTGTAAATAAAGAAAACAAATTTCCGTACATACATTTATGTTTGGCGGCCAGACCTAAAGCTGGGCCAACGAGCTGAGCGAGGAGTCATGTGACCCTGCTACGTATACTTATTGATTAGGTTTATTCTGGATTGTAATTATAATCATATTACATTATATTAGGAATACAAGTGGTGACTCTGACTCTGATATGAGCCTCTGCCCCAACATGTTTGTATCAGTGCCCATACCTTGCCAATATTACACTACAGAGGAGACTCAGCACAGAGCAGAAACATAGTCACCGGGGGACAGATGCGCTATTGAGTATGCAGCCACGCTCTATGCCTACTGGACCATGTGGTACCTCACCCTTACTAATCTATCTTATAACGTGGTGGCATGGAGTCAAGCAGAAGAAAACCACCTCCAGGGACCTACCCCTCTTCCCATACTTGGAAATACCTACTAGATCAGGCACCACTGGAGTTATACCACGGTTGCTTTTTAGTAAAGGATTAAGTAATGTTAATTGCCCCTGTTTACCTATAAAACGTTGAAATGGCTCTAAAGTTCCTGGAGATACAGCAATCACCAAATGTGAAAGGCTCGGCGCAGTTTAGTGCGATTATACTATAACGCAGCTGCCATATGCACATAAAGAACTAGGAATACTAGGATATATTAAATATGGAGTGATATTAGATATAAAAGGAGGCACATTTATAAGAGACAGTGTACCTGATGATACATTTATTGTTGAAAGTTTTTTTTTGTAATGATGCAGGTGTTTATGTGCAGGGTGTTTTTTGTCTATCGTCCGTGACGTGTACTAGTGATCCGCGACTAGTGGCGTTGATACTATGTGAGAGTATGCTACTATGTGCAGGGTGCGGTACTAGTTAAGTGTGTGTACTATGTGCAGAGGTTACATGTTCTATGTAGTGTTGTACTAGTGTGCAGGTGCTTGGAGGTCTGTTTGTAGTGGCCAGTGGGTTGCTAATATGTGCAGTGTTGTACTAATGTGCAGTTGTGTACTTATGATGCAGGGGTGTACTCATGGCAGGTTGTAATATGTGCATGAGTTCGTTACTATGTGCATTGTTCCTTGTACTATGTCGTGTGTACATGTGACTAGTGTTTGTTGTACTATGTGCAGTGTGTCTGTAGGGTGTAGGAGTTCTCTGCTGTACTGTATGCAGTGTGTACTTTGCAGTGTGTGTTCTATGAGCCTGGTGGGTGACTACTATGTCCAATGTTTCGATGTGCCAGTGTGTGTACGTATGTTGCAGTCTGTACTATGATGCAAGGTACGCTGTGTACTATGTGCAGGGTTGTAATCTTCACCAAATCGTCCTTCTCTGTAAAAGGGGTCTACCCGATGGACATATCTCCCCCAAATGTGGGTTTTTAAGGGGGGGGGTGGTTTTCACCACGTTGCCTCACGCAGAAGAAATTATTTAAGGTGCACCCCTGCCCACCCTACACTTCCAGGTTAGGCCATCGGGGTGCTCAAGGACACAGTGAACACTTTTATGATGGAACTGGGAGGGAAGACAGAGTGTGAAAACTACTAACAAAAATAAAAATTAAATACATATAACAAAAACCATTCTGTATACATGCCGTTTATATCTTGGTAGTTGGGTGAGAAGTAGTGAGACATGTCTAAACCCATCTACTGGCCAAACCGTGGTGGTAGCGTCTAGTTCTGAATGTGGTTATGATTAATGCTGGAAGGAAAGCCTTGGTGGACTGGTAGTGAGGCCTTTCAGCGATTAGAGGAGACCGGAGCCTGCAAAGTTCTTCAGAAGGGTCGTGGAAAGACGATAGGAAAAACACAGCTTAAAGATCTCTACTGTCATTGATCTTAGTTTAGTACACAAGAAGGAAGCCATTGTAATCGGCAGAAAATTGTAAATCTGACGCTGTACCAATCTTGTTTTATTGGGTGCATCTCTGCCATCAGCTGAAATTTTTGTTGCTGCCATCAATCACTCTCTGTAGCTCCTTTTGTTGTAGACAAAATGGGGTCGTACATAAGCGCTTGCCGTCAGAAGGTGGCTTACATAAGGCCACAATTTAGTCAGAATGGTTGGTTTCTTTTTAACGTTGAAATTTGTAGAAAACAGAACCATCAAATCATTGTCCTCCTACTGGCTATAACTAACACAGTGTCAAGATGGACCCATCAGAATACCAGATGTTCCTCTAGTGGGCCAACAGGCTATAAGGCAATGACCTTTCTCGCACTAGATAATGTAAATCCACGTGCCAAAGTCATTCCAACAGTCTTTGCAGAGTTGGCTTTAGGTGGCATTAATTTTACTTTGGTGTTGCGTGTGTGAACTGTGGCCCAAGCGTTATCCTCTTGTAGGATTGATTGAGACCACACCCAGATCTCAGCTCACTCCAGCCCTGGTACAAGGGCGATTACTAGAGTAATTGTGTGCGAAGCCAAAGATAGCTGGCGGGGCCGGACATCCGGAAATCCTTTTATTCACTGCCCAGTTCCATTAATACCTTGCTTGTTCTACATTAGTCTCCTCGATAACTTTTCTTTGGTTGCTTGTTTTTATTTTTGTTATTTAAGCATTCAACATCTGCACGTTACTCAACTTCGTTCTGTACTTCTCTGCCATCTTGCGTTTTGCCAAAGTTCTGTCTGACTTGCTGTTTACCGTAATAGGTAGTTGTTTGTCCATAGGGGTCTTCTGGTGTATGCTGGTCTCATCTCTGAGCTTCATCTGTCTGCCCTCCTCCATCCAGACCAGCTGCAGTGAGTTCTCCATTCCACTCTAAGGGATCTCTATGGTATGTTAGCAGGTTCACAGATCAAGATCTTAGGTTCACAGTCTGTAGCACTGCAGATGACTACAGGGTGAGTCTACACACTGCCAATTGTCCCACGTCTGACTTGCTATGCGTACGTAAGGTTTGTGGTCGCACTGTTTGTGATTGATAGGGTATACTGACCAACAACCAAGTTGTGGCTTCCTATTTCTTGAAAAAAGTAAGCGACGGAAGGGCCCCACAAAGGAAACCCAAGAAATGATTTACTGATGAGCATCCCAGTATTTCTTTCTCTGAAACCCGTAACTTACGAGGAGTTGTTGCAAGCACAGAAGAAGAAAGAAAGGTGGAAACGTCCTTCGACGATTCATCTCTAACAACTTTTTGAGAATTTTTGAAAGGGAAAGCGCCAGTCAGTATTGAGGAAAGAATCCAAAGAAGCCCAAGTTCTAGATAGAAATATAAGAAGGATAAAGGTGGTTCAATACATGTTATATTATGCTGTTCATGTTTCTATTAACCCTATACAGTGGGAGGCAGTACTAATAACCATTTTTTATCTAAATAACAGATGATTCCAGAAGCGACACATATCACAAGACCGCTGTTTCCAATGTCATCTGCTCCATTGGTTTGGTGAAAGATTGATTATGAAACCACAGATTCGGGACTCCTTGTCAAATATTCAGGTTCTTATTCACTTGAGTCAACGGTCCTTTGGGGCAGGTAAGTAATCACGAGAATTGATATTGGGGGAAATATAAGTAACTTGGTTTTTCAACATCAAACTCAAGGGTTTTCAGGCAAAATTTTTAGAATATTGACCTACCATGTAAACCTACCGCACCTACCACCACAGCAGTGTAGGAGAAGTCATGTGTATTACGCTTCCACAATCTGATTTTGAGGAACCTCTTTCTTGTGGATTGATTTCAATCATTTAGTGTAGTGAAGGGATTACCTGTTAGCTCCTGAGAGGTTTCTATTAGGGTCATTGCCTTCGAAGGATTCCCGGCGGCATAGTGACGTCATGCGGAATCTTCGGCCTACAATATACAGCAAGTTACATTGTTGACCATAACCCTGAAATAACAGACTACAACACCTCTCTTTTGTATCCTATTGACCCATAATACATTTTTCAATCCTCATCTTTTGGCGGGAAATATACAAAAAGACTTTGAAGAAGCCGAGGTGACATGATGTGGGAATTGAAAGCAAACCAGTAAAATGGAATCCATTATGACAGCTTTCCAACTCTAGACACGTTGTGCATTTCTAAGTAGAGGTAGGAGAACTGGTTCAGCTGAGTGAGAGGCTTTGATTAGTGCGGGAAGTTAGGGCCCTTACGGAGACTGTGACTAGTGAAGGCCACCTTGTTGGCGTGTGGGACCTTCAGTCAATTGATGCACACATAGTTTTCAACGTGTGTTGAGATAAGGAAAACCGCTCACTCAGCTAAAACCAGTGCCCTAAACTCTACATGACCAGATGCACAGACATTGAAACAGCCGGTGTAGAGTTTGTAGAGTTAGGGATCTCTTAATGGTTTGGACTTTAATCTCACATGATTCATAAAATTTCATGAAGTCATGCTTGATATTAAGGTGCCAACAAAAGTAGCCAAAAGGAGACAAGGGGGCAAAAATTTACTTACACGGTCCACTCGCGGATCAGTGGGCCGTTCTACAGTCAAGGGATTGGGTCTTCCGGCGATTCACTAAGTCGTGCGACCGATTGCCACCAGGTGTGTTTGCTGCTGACTGAAGTCCTATCTTGGGTGCAGGTAAGCGTTTGGGTCAAGTGACACCTTTTAAAAAAATTCTGCGATTCGCGGTCCTTGTGTAAATGATCACCAATGCTTTCCTTATCCCAGCCTGAAAAACATATTTGCATAGTTCCCAGAATCCACTATGGAGTTACAATAGGCATACGTCTTATCATACCTGCATGGGCGGCTCTGGATTTTCAATGTCTTCGTAAGTAGAGCTCTTACTTCCAAAAATCCATTCATCCACAAAGTGTATGTAGACAAAAGAATGCAGCTCACCCCACTCGGGATCTCCTTCAGGCACAGAGCTTCTGGACACCCATCCACGCTTAGGATAGTAACAACGTAGAAATATAAAAAGGACCAGCACTTCACAGCGGGAAATCCAAGAAGGATGATGCCACACATCTTTATTCATGGTAAAAAGTGAATAAACACGGGGAAGAAAAAGGGTAACGCGTTCAACACACGCATCGAACTCATAACTCCTAGAGCTTTATTATAGTACTACTTCCTACACATTTATCTATTATTTTGATGTCCTCTTAGCTTTTGATATCTTCCCAACATAATACATACATCCTGGTCCTCAACAGAAGATTTTCAAAATTTGGATGATATAAGACTGTGTATTAGAGAGATGACGACAACCCATCGAGCCACCATGGATTGAGAAACTGCCCTCGTGACTTAATCGATTGCTGCCTCATAAAGATGAAGAAGTTAAGTTTTTTGCTTCATATATTATTTTAATTCATTGATACAAACAGCTCAAAGCTTTCCACTAATTTCTAAACAATAAGACAAATATTAGCTTTTTTTTACATTTGCAGGGAGAAAAAAAGAATCCCAGACACAGAATTTCATGAGGAAAACTTAGAAGGGACTATATTAGATTTCTTATCGTTTCTGGAACAGAAACTACAAGTCTAACCGTGAGATTATAGTTTTCTTATACTAATGAATTCCAGAAATTACAAGGTAAGGACTTATTTTTACAACTTAATTCCTCTTTGCACAGACTCCACCCCCCCCCATTACCAAAACTATTTCCAAGAGCCACAAAGATTCATATCAATTTTATTAAAGTTAAAGAAAACTGGTCATGGGTTTTACCCCAATACCCTATTCAGCCCCCTCAGGTTGAGGATGAAATTCCTTGATGAATATCTCTTTTGCAGTCAATATTTGTCCCCAAAGGCGGGATGGTAGTTTAGTGGGGTGAAACCCGGTTGAAATGTTCCCTTAAGGTAAGGGGAAGAACTCAAGAGAGATTTTTTTAAAGATTATGGAATAAAAACAAATACTTTTGACAGGATTGGTAGGCACGAAGATGTGTGCATATCTTAAGAAAATTTGTTTGGTTATCAATAGAGGATTCTTGAAGGTGAGTATGTTATTGCTCGGTATATACCTGAAGGCAAGAAACCCCATCACGCAGGATGAACGGATTCTTGAATAACACAAGTATTCAAAATACATGGGAGGGAGAGTCATTATGGCTTCTACGCCAGTTTTCTGGGCTTTTTGTTGTGGGCTTTTTACATCTACCTGTGCCCACCGTTGCGGGGCTTGTCTACCCTACACACCACAATGAGCGCATGTCAGGGTGGAAATGGCGGGGCGTGGAGTCAGCCGTTCATATTTACTGCAGTAGCATCATAGCAAGTGGAGACTTATGGCAAAAAAAGTTTGGCGTGGCAGCCCAGAGTTGGCAAAGGACCCTCTTATTCCATATGTGCCGGCAGTAGGGGAGACCGACTCCCACATTGTCTTAAGGTCAAAAGAAAAGAAAGAAGAAAAAGGAAAAGAAATCGTATTGTTGAAAGTAATAGGACTTATGGAGGGCACATTTACTCAGCCATTCCGATGACGCTTGTCGATTCGGAATGTCCGACGCAGAGATTAGGAGAGCAGCCGCGATTCACTAGAAGTTGTGCTTCCAATTTCCTGCATGTGGTCACTTCCTCGCTGAGGTCCGCCGGAGGTCACATTCTTCTTCCCGGTGCATGTAGTCTGAGCTTTGCCATGCAATTTCATTTTAAATCCGCAGTTTGTCGAACGGGTTGTCGACGGCCACGCCCCATGATTTGTTCGCATGAAAGCCGCGCGAGTGCCACAATCTGATACGACACGGGTGCGCAAAAAACGTGGGGGCAAATCGAGGAAAATGGAAAAAATTCGGGAAACCGCACGCAAACGGACCCTTAGTAAATGTAGGATAATTCAGTAATAATGAAAGATGATATAGAGAATAACTTAGACATGTAAACCATGTATAATGCGGATGAAAAGCAGCACAATAAGGATTTATCCACAATTCTCATGGTATTGGTGAGATAAAACTTACTTGGGTGTCTGGCCATAGTGAAAAATGGTTAAGGCTTTTCATTCAACCGCAACTGTAACATGTAGATTCCAAAAAATAAGAAATAAGGCCATTCAAGATCATTTAATAAAACTCCTTGTTTCTGATCTTAATATCGTGATACATCAAATTTTTGGACCCCATTCAAATTATGCAGATTTACGTGTTCGGCTGGTTGCCTTGGTATAGATCGGTGGCAGGGATATTGACTAGTACAAATTATTTGTAAGCAAAAAATTGAAACTTTTCCCACATACTCTTTGTATATACTACATGGATGCATCTTTGTAGATTGTTACAGGGGGGCTGTTGCCTTCAGTTTTGTATCTGATTGGAACAGGACATTTCTGTCAGGTGGCAGAGGAATGGATCCTGAACCACCTGCGGACGATTTGACACAAGCCGACACTTGGGAGGGAGTCTAGTGGTACCTGGTTTCACTAGAGCCTGTGCAAGCGGGGGTTGTGGACTGCTGTGACTTGGGTACCACCTGGTGTTCCACAGGCGCCGATGGCAGACAAAGTCGTGGTAAAGGAACATCAGGCAATTCATAGTCGAGGGAAGGCAGGAGGTCAGGACAGGTGGGCCTGGTTCTCAGAGTCAGGGAGCGTATCAAAAAACAATAGGGCAGGGCAGATGAAGAGGAACGTAGTCAGGAACGGAAGCGGGTTATTTTTTTTTACAACGGGGTTACTCAGTTTTCTATAAGGTACGAGGCACAAAGATCCGAACAGGTGTGATGAAAGAGGCAGGTTAAAATTAGCTCTCTGGGAAAAGGAAGTTGCCAATTAACGATGCGCTGGCCCCTTTGAATTTTCTGAAGCTGGCACGCCCTTAGGCGATGAGGGGGATGCACGCACAAAGCCGCGGGCCGGAATCTGGAACGGGGACGGTGTGAGTGGTTCCGGCCGATTGACGCCAGGGGCAATTGAGGGGCACGGGAAGAGAGAAACCGCGACCCACAATATGAGTCGCAGGAGGAACACCCGTGACAATTTCTAAGCATGCTTATCTTATCTTCCATTTGGAATATAGTTGTGTACATGCGTGTGATATGGAAACATTTAGTCTATGAAACATAAAATACCTCTCCTTTGTTATGTCCCTGTAAAATTCAGAGAAGATCCACAAAGAGATTGATAAATCATGTGACGGAAGATGGATCGTCCATTCAATAGAAGATCGAGTAGTAAGATGCCCTCTACAGACGTCCGTGAATCCACAGAGATTCCGAGAGATTTGGAGAATTGCTCCCGCCTAGGAGTTCCTCCATGCTGCGAGCTAGGCAGGACACAAACCTTCCGAGGTATTCACATCCCTAAGGTTCGCGTTTGTTGGTCGTCAACATCTGAGTCTTTTAAACCCCACTTATTTCTACTCTTAGGAATTATTACTTTTGAACCTCATGTAGCTAATATACTGTATAACTAAGAGCATATGTTTTCTGAATCTATAAAGGCCGTAACTTAAATGGACAACCCATGCCAAGAAGTTGTGTGAACATCTTTGCTCCATACTTCAACATCCACCCAGACATGAAACTTTAGCAGAACTTCATATTTCATTCATTCAATTTTAGGGGACTTTTGTATTTCCACTCGGACATAAGATCTTGAAAGACCCCAAACAGTTCAGAATCCAGAAGAGTTGACCTGGAGCGAAATTTTCTTATGAGTAAAGGAGGCTTCAAGAAAAGTGATGCATTCAGCCCTTCTCCACAAGGTACGAAATTGTAAATATAAGTAAACGTCTTGCATTGTTCAATATCATAAAGTTTATTAAAGGAAAACCAATCACACGATCTACTATGAAGTAGATCCGGTTAGTTCAAAGTAAAAAGTTGCACTAACAAATGTAAGTTTTGCCTTTTAGGGCTAATCCTTTAGTCCCCACATCTTTTAGAAAGTTAATGGGCCTTGATATTCCAAGGCCCCAGTAGCCTATTTGATCGTCTACTATCAGATATCTTCAGCGCACAGTACAAGGAGCTGCGCGCCACTCATCCTACGAAGCCAGAGTTCTGCACATTTTTTTTTGAGCAGAACACAGGTCAAGGCCTGCGCCAATCTCTGCTCCAAAGCCGGAGCTACTGCACCTGCGCCGTGTAGCCTCAGCCTACGGCCTACTCCCACGCCCCAGTACCTCTTCAGAAAATTTGCATATTCAAGGCCATTAAACTTTCTTAAAAATTGTGGGGTAGGTTAAAGGATTAGCATAAAAAGGCTATCCTACATTATTAAGAATGCCTTATACCTTATACATAGGATCCCCCTCACGGATTGTAATTAAGAATTATTAATTACATTTTAAAGATCATACCTCAGACTAATATTTGTTTGGAATTTGATACAATTGTTCACTCCCCCACAGGCCCCCATAGGAAAAATAAGGTATTACATCAACGCTCTTGTAATCAACACATTAGCTCTCGACTAAAAGGCCGGGTTCCATAGCTGGTGACCTGTACTTCTAATAACTCAAAATTAACAAAAAGTGGAATTTTACATGGACTGTTCCGGTTCTACAGGAAAACGCAGGGTAGGGGAGAAGGCCTGGCAGCAATGGAAACTTCCTCTTCTCACCACCATACTACAGAAGTCGACCTTGGAGCCACAGTAGACAGAAAGAATCTTGAGTATAAGACCAGAACCCAACACCAATGATCCAGACCCCATGTATACAAAAATGAAATTTGTCCCCGTCTCTGATGCGGAACAAGCTCTCACATCAGAGAAACTAAAATTTTTGGAACTTTGAGACTAGAGGCCTGCTTCACCTTTTGGTCTTTTCCAATTTGAAAGACTGAGTTTCCCAAACAGTTTTTTTGTTGTTTTGGTTTATGGTCATGGATGTCATCAATAGATGTTCTAGAAAGCAGTGCGTACATGTGTAATTATGTTGTGTTACTAAATTTTGCGGACCGTATCCGTTCCTGATACCGTTTTTTGTTTTCTAATGTTGATTTTTTCTAACGTTTTTTTGGTTCTTGAGGTTGAGGTATATGGTCAGCCATTATAAATAGTTTTTATAAATATAAAGTGATGAAAAAGCCAAAACATATCTCTACTGAAAGATTCGGTTTCATAACAATATTAGAAGTTTGGGTGCTGCTACGGGTTCGGATCAACCCCACAATGTTACCGCCCATTAATCCTGTGACGTCCTCCTGGGCCACCTATGTGGGGTTAATAGTTAAAATACGGCTTCTCTCTTATAACCTTAAGAAGTTTGATGGGGAAGAGCAGCGGGAGGAGCGAATCCAGGAGGAGGCCCCGTGCCCTAGCGCGGAGATTCATGGAGGGTTATGATGGTAAATATAGTAATGAGGGGTGACAAAAATGTATACACTTATAAGGCTGACTAGACCGGCAATAGGATTCAGGTTTTAAAATTTATGACACTGGATGTCAATCCGTCCCAAAACTTCTGATGACCATTACCCTCACTAAAAAGCACTGGAGCCGCCCACAAGTTCTATCAGTTAAATGAAATTTACAGATTGTGCCAACAAATACAGAGGATCCCGCTGATCATGTCTATTAAACCAATCACCAGATTTTGACTAAAGTCTAGATAGAGGGTATATGAGGAGCAATTGTGGGAATACTTACCTTTTGAGACAAAGCCTTGAGAAGAGTGCTGCCAAAATTAGTTAGAGGGTAGAGGATACACAAGGTGAGGGAGGAGATTGTGTTTGTAGGTAATACGAAAATGGAGGTTTTCTGGATACGTTTGAAGGGTGGAAGTGGGGAACAGTTTTGACACATTGTAGGTATGGGAGATGGCACGGGAGAAGCCCTGGAGATGGTTGTGAGATGAGACGGATGGTAATAAATGAAGCAGACGGTCAGAGAAGAACAGAGATTAATTTCTCGGACGGTGTTGGCTGATAATGTCAGAGATGTTGTAGTGGAGGACAGGTCTGGACGGCTTTGTAAATCATGGTTAATATGTTAAACTGAATTTGTTTGTACACTGTGTAACAGTGGAGAGTTGGGAGAGAGGCAAGTGAGGAGAATGAGGAGAGAAATGGGGGAGCCGGGGCAGCCAGAATTAAGGATAAGATTGGAGGTGCAGTTAGAGAGTAGCTGGGAAGACTATAGAGAGGAATGTTTCATTAGAAGGCTGGCATAGGATGATCTTTACGACTCTTAGTAATTGACAACTTGAATGCACCAGGGGAATTCGACTATAGCGTATAAGCGTTACTAAATTTGGCATAGGATGAACCGGGATATTCTAAGAGGAGAAGAATAGAGGGACATGATTCATTTGTGTCCATATTGAGGAAAATGATCCAAATTAAATCCAAATCAAAAGACGAGGGGGCACTGTCTCCTTCAGGAGGGGAAAACAAGCGTTTAATATCCAGAGGAGCCACGGCTTCTTTCCTGGAAGATCTGTGGATCTGTGAAATAGTCAGCTCAGGAGCTGGTCACAGCAGAGGACAGACAGAGGAACTCAAGAAGGGTCTAGGACTAGAGATAGAGCGAACACTAAATGATCGGGTACGCGTTATTCGAGACGAACTTTGCCCGATGATCGAGTGTCGTCTCGAATAACGAACACCATTGAAGTCAATGGAGACTCGAGCATTTTTCAAGGGGACCAAGGACCTGTGCACAGGGAAGCCTTGGCAAACACTGGGAAACATCAGAAAAGGATGGAAACACCACGGAAATTGGACAGGTGAAACGAGCAGGGGGCAGCATGCATGGTGCCTCGTGAGGGTGCCGCTAATCGCACCATTATGCCAAAAATTAATGGGCACGCATGGCCATGACAGAGTGACAGAATGAAGCAGATAGAATCTAAAAATGCAATAATTGACCATGACACTATAGGGGACGGCATGCAGAGGCAAGCGGCAGCAGGTAGAGAGTGTTCATGGCGAAATACACTAAAGGACTCGGCTTCAAACCAATGGGTGGCACAGAGAGGAAACAACGGAGGTGAGCAAAAAGTGCCTACAAAATAAGATCGGTACCGGATAAAGTTTGCCAGTATATTTGTGGATTTACACAGCAGGTGGCGACCACAGTTAACATGGAAGCCATGCAAACAACCAAAATTCTGAATGACACAGACTCGTTTGATAAGGGGACCCTGTATGGAGGCAGGGAAAACTAGTAGTAGATAAAGGTGCTGCAGTTAAAAATGTTAGTTGGAATCTTGGCATGGAGCTGGCGCTCCGATTGCCAGGCGAGGCTTTCGCAAATCCAAGCCTGTCTTCGGTACTCCCAAAACGCACTTCGAAGAACCCTTGTGTATAAAGATCAAGTGTAGTAAGAGCGTTATTATAAGTGTAGGTTGCGGGGGTGAGGGGAAGGTAAACAAGAGGCGCAGAAGCGCATGATGCGCCTGGAGCTGGCGACTCCGCTGCCAGGCGCGCTTTCGAAATCCAAGCCCTGTCATCTAGGATACTCCCAAACAGCATTTTGTATCAAGATAAGGTGTAGGTTCTTAGAGTTTAGGATATGGCGGGTGAGGGGAAAGGGAAAAAGAGGCTGCAAGAAGCGCTGAAATACTCCCGAAATGGTAGAAGTTTGCAAGTATATTTTGTGGAGTACAAAGCAGGGTGCGACCAAAGGTAACAACGGTGATGTGGAATCCATGAAAACAACCCAAAGTCTGCCTGACACACTCGTTTGATAAGGGACGATGTAGGGAGGCAGCGAGAGGACGACTGTTGGACGGTAGGAATGGAGCCAAGTGTGGCGGTTGGCTATGGAGACAATTAATGGTCGGTTGTATGGGCAGTCCCCCAAACCTTTTTCCACCCGAGGAGCCGGTGGGGGCCCTCCCCGTCACATGGGCAGCGCGTGCATGTATGTGGCCCCAGTCCAAACCTGTTCAAGGGGCGGAGTGGCTAGTCTCACCATGGATGATTGAGTGCGTCTGTGGCAGACCCAACTTGTAAACCCGCGGGAGGTGGTGGCCCCTTGCAGTAACTGGAATAGATTGCGTGCTGCGTGGCCGTCCACCACTTGTGGTCCGCGGGGCAGAGGATAGGTTGGCCCCCGTAAACTGAGGATAGCTGAGTGCTTCTGTGGCAGTCCCCCAGATGTTTAAACCGAGCGCATGCTAGGATAGGGTGGCCTCCAGGCGAATACATGGGCTCGGCGAACTCGCTGTCGCCAACGTATTGCTCCGTTGTTTTTGGTGAAAGATTTCATTACAACACTCAAAGATCTGACTCTCTTGTCGAACATTAAGGATATTATTCAGTTGACCAACACGTTGGCAGGTAGTTTTACACCCCTAAGGACGCCGTTTTTTTTTGGTCATTCTTTCTCTCACATACAAAAATCAGAACTTTTCAATTTTTCCATGTACAGGCTGCGTTACAGATTATTTGTCGTAAACAAATTTTACTTTCCGTCACATTATTTATTATGGCATGCCATTGTACTGGGAAGCTGGAAAAAAAGTTCCAAATGTGGAAAAAATGGAAAAAAAAATGCTTTTGGTCGCGTTCTTGTGGGTTGCAGTTTTTACGGTTTCACAGTGCGTCCTTATAAACATGTCTGCTTTCTTCTTGGTTGGATTATGATACATGATACCAGATTTATAGGTGTTTTATTATTGGTTGTACACACATTTTCAAAAAATTGAACGAATGGACTGTTAAAAGAAAAAAAATTCTCGCCCTTTCTTCCGACGCAAATAACTTTTTCATACTTTGGTGCACAGGCAACTATATTTATCTGTCCTACAATTTTTGTGGTCTATGTGGCCACATTGATAATTTTTATTACATTTTTATGTGACAGTAAACTGGGAGACAAAAATTTGTGTTCGGACACTCTGGCGCTATTTTTCGTTATGGGGGTCACTGTTTTTATTTGATAGATCTGGCATTTGAGATGTGGCAAATACCTAACGTGTTGTGATTTTTACTGTTTATTATGTTTTATATCAGTTTAGGAAAGGGGGGGGATTGAACTTAGGTCTTTAAACATTTTTGTTTATTATTTTATAACTTTTTTGAAACTTTTTTTTTCTTGTTTTACATTACATTAACCCTAGACGGTAGGATCATTCTACCATATAATGCCAATGGCAATGTATCCAGGTATATGGCATTTCTACACCGATACCTTACAGTGGGAAAAAAAAGCCCCAAATGCAAGAAAGCACATGCATGAGGTTGTCATGGCAATTGATCGCCGCCCCGTATGTGACGATAGAGGACGCGGCAATCGGATCCAAGATGGCGGTGCCCACGCACCGCCATTTTTAAGTCGCCACTGGCAGCTTTGTAATCAGAGAAGTACTAGCACGATAAGTTGAAGTACAGACACACGTTATTAGTGGTGGGTTTGATGCAATATGCAACAAACCCTGCCAGTGAGCCCTCCGAAGCATCCCCCGCACCACTGCGCCGTACGCTATGGTGAAGAGCTTCAAGGAGTTAAAAAATGTCTGTAATTGATATTGAGGTAAATGATGTCGCTGGGGTTCAATACACAGTAAAGCATAAAGTATTTTTTATTTTGTGTAGTTGTGGGAGCAATGAACCTAGTGATCTCGATATGATACAGAAATAGACCAGTAGTTACACGGTGTTTACAAAGAATACTAACAAGGTCTGAGGCAGGGATAGCGGGATAACAGTAGGAGTGAAGATATAATGAGGGACAACAACAGATACAGGTAGACAAGTGGAGACAAACAAACGGGTCAAAACAAATTGGCTGCAGGTAAAGAATCAGATCAAAAAACAGAAAACAAACAAGAGTAGCAAGAGCAGGTAAGACTTGAAATAACCCAGCCAGGTATGATGGGCATGGCAGGATATAAGGAGTTTCAGACCGCCTCCAGCAGCATGCCAACCTAGGGGAACTGTCATTAGGTAGTAATCCGGGGCAGGGCAAAATATGCCAGGAGCAGGGTGTGGCCCAGTTAATCCAAAACAAACATAAGCCAGGTTCACACAAATAGTTAGAGCGACGTTAGCAGACGGGTACATATACATTATAATCGGTAGCTTGTTTAAAAAAAAACTAATTAAAAAGATTATTAAAAAAAATATATGCGACGAAAGATTATCTATTATCTTTCGTCATATTAGCTATTTAACATGTTCCCAACCATAATGACGTACATAACAGGTCCTCATCGGATCACAATTGGCCAATCTGAAACAGTTTATTAGGGATATGGTGAAAGGCCAAGGGCCACCTGGATGAGAGTGTCCTCGTGACTTCATCGACTGCTTTCTTAAAGATGATTGAGGTAGGTTTGGAAATAGTCAAAGAAAGGAGTACTTTGTGGTTAATAAAACAGAAAGGAGGGGCAGCAGACAAAGGACAACTTTGAAAATCAATATAATTACAAAAAAAATTGAAAAATGGTCCAAAAAGACCGACCAGTATAAATACGGCGTCCACCCAAATTTGATCCTACTGTGGCAGGGGCGCGGCTGGGTGCATGAGGCGAGTGGAATCTTGTCTCAGGCGGTGAGCCTTTGCTGGAGCGAGGCGGGCAGCGTCGTCAGAATCCGCCCACCGTCACATCTCTGTCCGGCCAGCGGCACATCCCCCCAACCTGCCGCACCATGTGCTATCCCGCCCATGAACCGCAATAAGAACTTTCCAAGAACGATCGCCCCAGTTCCACCCCACCGAATCTCCCCTCCGTCCCAGGTTGGCAGCCCGTCCTGCCCCGTCGGGCATGCTGATCTATTTCTTGCGATCTGATAAATGGGGGGGGGGTGTTCTCTCTATGGCTCACCTCGTGGGCAGCAGAAAGCTGGTTCCCCTTTGCTAATGAGCTCTAATCATAGGCGTCACACAGGAAGCACTGATAGAGACTGCTCGCCCCTCACTAAACTGACATGGTCACAGTCACAGTAGAGAGAAATGTTAAAACTTCTATTCCTGGTTGTATCTCGGAAGCGCTCACCAATTTCAAAAAAACAACTAAAGCAAGATTGTAAACATTTTAGGAAAAAAAGAATCCAGACACAGAAGTCTGAGGATCCTTAGAAGGGACTATATTAGATTTTCTTGTGGAACACGAAAATGAAGCATGACCCTGAGATATAGGTTTTTAATACTTTTAAAATTCCTGACAATACAGGTAAGAAAACTTGATGTTGAATTTATTTAGTCGACCTCCCTCACATGGTTCATATTCATTTTTATTAGTATCTTAAGAAACTTTGAGAATAAAGAGTTGTGTAGGAAGTAGTGGGAATAGACGCAAAATATTTTTTAAGATTATGGCATCACGGCAGGTTATGGATATGTACAGTACTTTTGTACCTCTCATGTGGCAATTGTCGTGTCTTGGGGATATGGAACTTGAAATGAATGAGGTCGGCACTAACTTGTTCACCAAATAAACTTGATTCCTTTATTGCAGCCATGGTTTAAAACAGCATTAACTAGGATTTTAAAGACCACAATATGTCTTGAAACGCGTCAGGGTAATGTTTTGATTGCACCTATGTGTGAATATTGTAACTGCTGCTTAACCAGGATACACATCAAGCGAAATCAAGTTATTGGTGAACAGTTAGTGCCGGACCTCATTCATTTCAAGTTACATACCCCAAGAAAAACAGAGTGACACATGAAGAGAGGATGATCAAAAAGTACTTACATATCCATAAATCTTTGTGCATGAGACTTACCGTCACCCATGACGTTGAGCCATAATCTTAAAAAATTTAGTTTAACTTGATGAAGCAGGGGTAATTCCTTTAAATGGCATCTCCACTAGAAAATCAAAGAAGAAATCCATCTAGAATGTATGGTCCCAACAAAGATGTTGGAAGGTTTACATAATTAAACCAATCACCAAATGAGTACATGATCTTCCATTAGGAACGGTCGTACTGACAGCCACTATGGATACCAATGGGGGGAGAGATTATCACTGACTTTTGAGCATAAAAAAATGTCAAAAAAATCGCAAAAGGTGTGTTCTTTTGTGGCAACCACTGCTATTGCACCTGTGCAAAGGCAGATTTATGACCTGCGAGGTTTCAAAAAAATCAAAAATAGTAGGCAAGGCACTCCCACTTCATCCTGGTTGTGCGGTTGCTATTTATTTTACTCCTACGTTGCAATTGTTTTTTTTAAATTCCATAAGGGCCAACTCCACATATAAATCTGAAAAAGCAGCGGAACGCTAAAAGGAAGTCATAGAATACGCAAGAGCCTGCCTAAAGATAGAAAGCACCCCATTAGCTATGATTACGTTAAAAAAATATTTTGGTTTAGAGAAGATCACAAAGAGGATTGATAATGTAATCGAAGTGAAAGATGCAATCAATAGAAGACAGGAGTAAGAAGATGCCCTATACAGAAGCCGTGATCACGAGATCAGAGATTTGCCGTATGCTCCCGCAGGAGCTTCCCCATTCGTCAGCAAGGACACCAACCTTCCGAGGATATCACATCCCTAGGTGTAGGATGTTGATCTCTTTATTACTAATGTTCAATACTCTGTAACCCAATTATACTTAAATTAACCCTGGTGTTATCTACCTTGTAATTTTAAATCTAAGAGCATACTTAACTGGTAAAAGAGAAATTGCAAGTTTGAGAGAGAAGAGGAAAAGAAGTCTCAAATTTGAATCTCCTAGTGATACATGATAAAGGATCATTTTTTAACTCTGTACTTTACAATTGTACTTTATATTGTTGGTTTAGATCCGATTCATCTCGGATGGTTAGTTGAGGGGGATATCTCTAAGACGACTCTTCTGATCCTCTGGCTGGGAGATACTGTGTGCTGACATGTGGCTTAGGTTATCATGTACAGGTTCATCACACTTTTTCAGCTTTGAAATTCTTTATAGTATCTGACACATAGAAAAGCGAGATGAGGCCGATCACAGATGAGAGTGATGGGATGGATGATAGGATATAAAGTAGCCATGCAATGAACTCTCAGCCCCGTAACTCACCTATAACACAAACAAAGTCAGCTCTGCTATATGCCTCCCTCCTGGATAATTATCTTAATCTGTTTATAGTTGTATAGTAAATCTCTGCATACGGATCGCTTGCGAGCAGTAAGTGCCTTGTGTCTGGAACTGGTCTTGTTATGCAGGGGGGAGGGGAGGAAGCAAAGAGCACATGCAGTGTGCAGAGAAGAAGAAGCATTCATTTAGAAGAAGAAATCTTACCATTGCAGAAAAATTACGATGTATCCAATTGGCCAACCAGAAATTAAACACACCGGATGATAACGGACAAGTAGTGTGAATATATCTAGTAAATTGCTTGATTTTGTTATGACAGTGAGTTAGAGAAGTGTGTTTTATTATTACGCAGTATATAAGAATATTGGTTTCTAATGGGAATTCCCCTTTTAACCCCTTCCCGACGCGCCGCCGTCTAGACCCATAGCCGGTAAAAGTCTTTGCGCATATTGCAGCAAAGGCTTACCGGTAACACCCGCGATCGGTGCTAGACACCGATCGCGGGTGCTTTCACGCGACGCTCCGGCAATGCTGCGGAGCTTCAAAAAGTAGCGCCATGGGCGCCGCCAATCTGGCGCGGATCTCCGCTCCCCGATGACGTCAGGGGAGAGGGTGAATGTTGCCATGACAGCATCGGGCTCACGAAGGCCCGAGCTGTCTCGTTTTAACCTATTCATTACAATGTGATCAGAACATTGTAATGAATGAGGGTAAAATCCCGATATACTGCCATATGCAGTATGGCAGTCTAGTGGTGATCGATCAGACAACCATAGGTAAAGTACCCTAGGGAGTCTGAAAAATAGTTAAAGTAAAAGTAAAAAAAAGTTTAAAAAAAAAAAAATGATTAAAAAAAACCTAAAAAATTCAAATATCACCCCCTTCCTAGAAACTGATATTAAATTAATAAACAGTAAAAATCATAAACACATTTAGGTACCGCCACGTCCGAAAAATGTCCGATCTATCAAAATATAATAACGGTTTTCACTGCGTTTAAACCCGTAAGCGGAAAATAGGTCCAAGTCAAAAATGACATGTTTGTTGCATTTGGAAAAAATATAAAAAATTTATACAAATCGTGATTCAAACAAGGTTGACACTAGTCCTAACAATGATGCAATGAAAACGCCATCGAAAAGTCGCAAAAAACTGCCACCCCCACAGCTCGACACCAAAGATGAAAAGTTATTAGCCGCCAGAAGATGCAAAAATATCAAAAAAAACTTTTGTCAGAGTTTAATTTTTTAAGTGATGAAAACATTATAAAAACTGTACAAATGTGGATCCCAGTGATCGTAGCAACCCAAGAATAAAGTAGCGGACATGTCATTTGGGACGCAGAGTGAAAGCTGTGGAAATCCAAGCCCACAAGAAACGTCGCAAATGTGTTTTTCACCATTTTCACTGCATTTGGAAGTTTTTCCCGCTTCCCAGTACGCGCCATCGAATATTAATCCGTCACTACGAAGTGCAATTTTTTACGCAGAAAATAAGCCATAACAGAGCTCTTTATGTGGAAAAATAAAAAAGTTATAGAGTTTTGAGGGGGGTGTGAAAAATGGAGTGAAAAAAAAATAAAAAAGGACAAGTCGTTAAGGGGTTAAAGAATAGAACATCAAAAAAATGTGGTGGTCTTCTCCTATTATACTTTGTTAGTAGTTCTTTATATTCATAATATTCAGGTGAACTTTGGTGTTTCCAGTTTGACACTCAGTCCTGAAAGACCCAAAACAATTCAAAACATCCACGGAGTTTGATCCTGACATTTTCGGATGATGAAGGCTTTTCAAGAAACAATGATGCATTTATGCCGTTCTCTAACGGGTGTAAGAGTTTAGAATGATAAGTTACACCTTTAATCATCAGAGTAAAGTTCAATAAGATAAACATATTAAGTATGTTCAATTATATATCATGTATGGCAGTATATGTCTGATAAATGCTGGGGGATCATTGGTCCGTATAGGAATTATGGCTCCTATTATACATTTGTACATAAGTTGTCTCACACAGTCAACATCTATGAATTTAATAAAATTTGTATGAAGAATATATCAGACTATATCTGTGTCGGCACAAGTAGCAAGTGTTTAACTTCCCATGGTGCCCTCAATTGGCAAAAAGGGAATTTAAAAAAAAAGATATCCCCTTTATTGTAATGAGTATTTTTGTGTGTCATCAGGAAAACGCATGTGTTTAGGGAAGGCCTGGCCGCATGGAGCTCTTCCTCTCTCACCAACTATACTGCAGAAGTTTACCTTGGAGCCCACAGTAGATAGAAAGAATCTGAGCATAAAACCAGAACCAAAGACCAATGCATCAAGACCTCGTACATACCAATGAAAGTCATCCCTCGTTTCTAATGTGAGGTATAGCTCATGGATCATAGAAACTGGTAGATTTAAAATTAAGGGGCACATTACTTACCAGTCCCTGCGATCCCGATCCGGAATGTCCAAGGAGGATGAACTCTGCCGCGATTCACATAGATTGTGTGCCCGAGATCCTGCATGTGCGCTTCCCATCAGGTCCCGAGAGTTCACCTATCTTCTCCTGGTGCATGGTAAGTGCATTGTCCATGTATAATGCGCTGGCGGGGAGTCAATAAGATCGTGCGCCCAATATCCTGCAATGTGTCACTTCCCCCTCAGGTCCCGGAGTTCACCTTGTTCCTTGTGCATGTAAGTGCATTGTCCGTGTATAATGTGATGTCGGGAGTCACTAAGATCGTGCGCCCGATATCCTGCAATGTGTCGCTTCCCGCTCAGGTCCCAGAGTTACCTTCTGCTTCCGGTGCATGTAAGTGCATTGTCCGTGTATAATGTGATGTCGGCGAGTCACTAAGATCGTGCGCCCGATATCCTGCATGTGTGCTTCCGACTCAGGTCCCATGGACAGCTCTTCTCCTGGTGCATGTAAGTGCATTGTCCGTGTATAATGTGCTGTGGGGGAGTCACTAAGATCGTGCCCCGATATCCTGCATGTGTCGCTTCTCGCTCAGGTCCCCGGAGTTCACCTTTTCTTCGGTACATGTAAGTGCATTGTCCGTGTATAATGCGCTGTGCGGCGAGTCACTAAGATCCTGCGCCGATATCCTGCATGTGTCGCTTCCCCGCTCAGGTCCCCGGAGTTCACCTTCTTTCCATGGTGCATGTAAGTGCATTGTCCGTGTATAATGGTGATGGGGCGAGTCACTAAGATCATGCGCCCGATATTCCTGCATGTGCATTCCCCGCTCAGGTCCCCAGAGTTCACTTTTTCTGTTGCGATGTAAGTGCATTGTCCAGTATAATGCGCTGTAGCGGGAGTCACTAGAGTCCGTGCACCCGATATCTGCATGTGTCGCTTCCCGCTCAGGTCCCAGAGTTCACCTTCTTCTTCCTGGTGCAGAGTGCATTGTCCGTGTATAATGCACTGTGCGGGGAGTCACTAAGATCGTGACCCATATCCTGCATGTGTCGCTTCCCCGTCAGGTCCCCGGAGTTCACCTTCTTCTCCTGGTGCATGTAAGTGCATGTCCATTGTATAATGCGCTAGTGCGGGGGGAGTCACTAAGATCGTGCGCCCTGATATCCTGCATGTGTCCATCCCCGCTCAGGTCCCCGGAGTTCACCTTCTTCTGGTGCATGTAAGTGCTTGGCTGCGACACAATATCAAAGTTTAATCCTGTGCTCAGGTCCGAACGGCGGATAGTCCGATGGTTGCCCCCTGATTTGGTCGCATTGAAAGCCGGCGGCCATTGCGCCAAAATCCGATAGTGTGGAACACAATCCTCTTCTAAATGCGGTTGCAAAAACAGAAATCGTCAGAATATCCGATGAAAGTGTGGCTGGCAGGCCTTAGTAAATGTGACCCCACTGTGTAAATGCATATATTATCATGACACATGTAATTACTTTATGTTAATAAAATGTTGGACTCTATGCGTCTCTTATCCTCTACAGTTCAAGAGGTTTCTATCATCTCTCATCATAATGTTTGACCCTCCAGTACTGTACTTTAATTTACTAATATTCTCAGTTCCTCATCTGGCTGATTCCTGGTTTTGTCTTGGAATAAATACAAAATTTGCCTCCTCATGATGGTTCCACCTCATCCCCAGGACGATGTATCCTAATTGCCTTTTTTTGCTCTTATTCTGGGGATTTCCTGTTGGGTTTCTCCATCAAAATGGAGCATGAAAATGTTGCAGTTTAGAGGATACAAATCCATTAAACTTTACAGAATCTAAAGGCCATCAATCAACAAGTGTGGAGAGTAACATATCTAAACCTAAGCTGACCAAGTGTGGGGGGGGAGGACAATAACAAAAAGATTATCCATGTTTTCTGGACACATTGTCTCCTTTGTATAATTTTCAATCTTCAATATCTAGAGCTCTGTGTTATAGGAGATAGTGATGGTAATGCCCCATCTGCCAACTGCATCTACACAACTCATCCCTAAGTGCATTGTATATATGTTGAAGAACAAAACATTGTCATAGGGTGTATTGTCCAGTTCAGATGTGGAGCTGTGCTCAGCATGATGGAGTGGGTCCAGGGCCGAGCCTCAGATACCAACCAGGAGTAGGAATGTAATTTCACTTAAAAAAAAGGACGCCTGACTCCCCGAAACGGTTGTGACTACCTGTATGGTCCTTTCTATTACTAATGAAACCTTTGAAGAATTATCAGTATTGTAAATATATTGAACTTGGTCTAAGTATCATTGGATTAAAGTGAAATTCAAAATGGACAGTATAATTTTTTACTGACTGAGAGTCTGCCTTGGGTACCCCATTGTGGTGATCCAGCGATGCACATTCCTTCAGCAAAGAAATTTTAGGGCTACAGGTAGGTGGGAGATCCAAAAAAAAATGTTCTATGTTCTCTCAGACAACTAAATAGGTTAGTGTAGCAGACGCGTTTTTGGGGGGCTTCTATGTACAGGCAAGTTGTTCTTAAGTTGAATTGTATGTAAGTCGGAACTGTATATTTTATCATTGTAATCAAAGCCAAAACCTTTTGGTCTCTGTGACAATTGGAACTTAAAAATGTTGGGTGTTATAAGAATAAGGTTTAACACTAAAGCTTCGTTACAGACACCTGTGATAACTGTACAGCTGATTATTGTAGCCTAAGGATAAAAGTACAGTAAATTACCAATATCCAGAGGTCCATTGTAAATAGGGGTGATGTAAGCGCAGGAGTGTTCTTAAGTAGGCGACCGCCTGTATTATTTTTATAAAAGTCCATATTTTTCCAGTGTTTGTATTACTTATATTTTATAAATGCAGGATCTTGAGTGTGCCCAACAATTTTCGGGGCAAAAATTATTAAAATTAGACTCTGGATTTTTATGATGGTAATTAACATGAACTTAAGGCTGCTTTCACACTAGAAAACCATAAACCATACTGTAGCATTGCGGAAATGGGGTGGTAACATAATCCCCTGCATTTCAAGGGCAAAATCTGCATCCTTGATCATCGTATGACCACTGTTGCCGTACCGGAGAGAGAATGATAGAGCAAGCATATGGGCGTGCATACGTTAGCATGAAAACAGCCTTACAAAAATAAATGGGCTCCCAGGTTAATAATATATGAAACCTATCCTAAATATAGGTTTTCGTTATTAGATTGGTCAATCAAATGTTTCACCCACATATGAGCTGCTCTATCAGTTAAAAAAAAGAAGATGGAGCAGAAAGCAGACGGCTCGTACTGCCAGTCACAGCTATATTATGTATGGGATCCAATCTTCACTAAGTGTTCTGACCAAACACAGAGAGCAGAGCCGTTTGTGTCCTGCTTCATTTTCTGTTTTAAAGATTCCCTTAGAATAGTAAAAAAAAGAAAAGACACTAAGAGGGGAAAAGATTAATTTGTATATAATAGGTCCATACAAAAATATGGTGTAAAATTGTTCTAGGTTAAATCAAATGAAAAGACGGGGGAAGGGGGCACTGTCGCCATCTGGAGAAAACAAGGTTTAACCACCACAAGGCTTTTTTTACTGTAAGATCTGTGAATCTGTGGAATAGCCTGCCTCAGGCGCTGGTCACAGTAGGGACAGCAGAGAGCTTCAAGAAGGGTCTGGATGCCTTTTTACATCAAAATAACATTGATGTTTAAGTTATAATAGAGAATGGTTTCCCCTAAATCCCTTCCTCATCCAATCCCTTCCCTTCCTTGGTTGATCTTGATAATCATGTGTCTTTTTTCAACCATATTAACTATGTAACTACGTAGAGGGTGGGCCATTTATATGGATACATGTAATTAAAATAGGAATGGTTGCTGATATAAACTTCCTGTTTGTGACACCCAATATACAGCACTTTTGAATAATTTGTATACAGTACCCCCAAAGTAATGTAGAGCATCCCTAATTAATTTATATACATCCATGTTAATACTTATACAACACCTACTTTTATTCATTTCAATACAGCCCCTAATTATTTTGTATCCATATAGACCTTATTAATGTATATACATCGCAGCACCAGTATCATAGAGTATTGTATTATTATTGTATTGTAATTTTTTCTCTATTTTCCTTAGAGGCCGTGTCCACATTAGTGTTTGATAAGTTTCAAGGCATTTGCAGGAGTCATCTCAGGCTACGGTGTGCAGGTGCAATAACAAACTGGCATCCAAAGATCAGGATCTGATACGGCACTACTACTGCCAACATCCTATCTGACTATTTATTTACCTGCCCTGTTACGTGTTTACACCTTGGCGCAGGAAGGGAATGACAATCACATACTGGTCGCTCTTTAGGGTGGACCCAATAAGCAGGTGACAGATAGGGGGGGGGCAGATTAGGGCTCACTGTCCTATCGCTCTTACAGTAATGAATCAAGAAAACCCAAAATAACTGGAGAGAATAGACACAATGGGGGTCATTTACTAAAGGCCCGATTCGCGGTTTCCCGACGTGTTACCCGAATATTTCCCGAAATCGGGGGCGTGGCCGAACGAAAAACCCGACGGATTCGGAAAAACCGCCGCATTTAAAAACCGAAAATGTGTCGCTTGGGAAGCGCTTACCTTCTCCTGGTCCAGCTCGGTGTATTCCGGCGCGTTCAGATGATTTTCAGCGCACCACCTGGTGGACGGCGGAGGAACTACCATCATAAATCCCGTCCGGACCCGAATCCTGCGCAGAGAACGCGCCGCTGGATCACGAATGGGCCGGGTAAGTAAATCTGCCCCAATATAACAAAAGAAAAGAAACATATGGAGGGGGGGTTATGGAAAAACTGGGGAGGGAGAAGAAGTTGGGGGATGGGAGTGGGACACCAATGCAATCAGAAAGGAGACTTAGTATATGGAACCCATAGTGGTCGGGGATCCAACAAAATACTAAGCAGATCTTATAGAAAGCCTTGTAATGTCTGTGCTGCAATCCCAAAAAATGCCTCAATGCAGAAGTATAAAATAAAAAAGAAAAGAATTTTTTCAGTTCCCCGTGTGGTCGTTTTTCTCTCTAGTGTAAGGCAGTGGACGGTGGTCAAGTAGCTGGATCCCAGGAATATGACAAAATCCAACATGTAGGAGGACCATCAGCACAAGCAAAGGGGAAAAGAGAAAAACAAAAACTCTTTATTGTATCTTTTTTGAAACATTCATAACATACAAAAGGAAGGTGATGCATTTAGATTGTAGAATGGAGGCTCTTAGTCAGAAAAATAACTGAAATAGTCAACAGAGGTAGAGAGGAACCCCGAAACACTGCCCACCATGATGGCACCAACAAGCTTAGTCATGTGAAAAATGAAAAAAAAAACCACACATAGGCTGCATTCAGACAGCCGTTGCAGACCGTACCGCAGCACGGCAGGCAACGGCGGCACGCAGGGAGAGGAGGAGGAGGTGAGCGCCCCTCTCCATAGGAACATATGGCGCATGGCGCCGTACTACGGAGAAAGATAGGACATGTCCTATCTTTCTACGGGGTACGGAGTGGTACGGTGCCGCATGTTGTCGTCTATGGGGGACGTATATCGGCCGTATATACGTTCGTGTGAATGTAGCCATACATAGAGTCCACATAAAGTACAAAACACTATTAACACATACAGTGGATCATTTTTGCTGATGAGACCCTTAGGACATCTGCCACCAGGATGAAGGATTGTAAACCAAGCACCCTTAAATGCTGGTGTGTGCCCCCTCTGATAGGATTTGCTCTTCTTTAAAGGGAACCTGTCACCAGGAGACACATTTTTAGCACTCCCCCAGTCCCCACAGAGCATAGTACATGCACTGCCAAAGTGTTTTTGTATTAAAAATAGGTTTTACAGAAAAAAAGATCTGTTATATTGTACCTTTCATTACCATGTGCTGTGTGACTAGGCAGTTGCCAAAAGGGAAGGGCTGGAAAGGAGCAGTCCCTCCCCCTCCCCCACCCTTGGGAAACATGTGACCTTTGCAAATACATGAATAACTCCCCACACTCAGGATTGGCTGTAGAGGAGCAGGGGGCGTCGCTAAACCCAGTGATGGGTGTTTTCATATATTTTAAAAGGTCACATGGAGAAGCTGTTCCCCAAGGGTGGGGGGGAAACCGCTCCTTTCCAGCCCCTCCCAGGGGATGAGTGCCTAGTCACACAGCAGATGCTAATGAAAGGTACAATATAACATATCTTTTTTTCTGTAAAACCAATTTTTTATACAAAAACACTGTGTATGTACTATGCTCTGTGGGGACTGGGGGAGTGCTAAAATGGATCTCCTGGTGACAGGTTCCCTTTAAACTTTGCCCTTATTATTAAGGAAAACTGCTTCAAAAATTATGTAAATGATCCTGAGGGGCTCCAGGCCCCATTAACACCTATGGAGACCAGAGCCTCTCAGACTTGCCAAATTTAAAAGCAGGGTATTAGAAGTTAAAAGTAGAGAAAATCCGAACATGTGGACAGAAAAAGAACTGGACGGCACATCCACACATCACACAATGATCTACTGCCGCTCGGCTACATTATATAATGAACTCAAGGTTCTTAGTTACATTTTTATCACATTGGGGGTCATTTACTAAGGGCTCGTTCGCGGTTTCCCGACGTGTTACCTGAATATTTCCGATTTGCGCCGATTTTCCCTGAATTGCCCCGGGATTTTGGCGCACGCGATCGGATTGTGGCGCATCGTCGCCCGGCGTGCACGCGATGGAAATCAGGGGGCGTGGCCGAACGAAAACCCGACGAATTTGGAGAAACCACTGCATTAAAAAATAAAAAAAGTGTTGCTGGACTCGGGCTTACCTTCACCAGGAATAGGATCGTGAACTCAGACGGACCTCGGCGGACTTCAGCGCAGCAGCGACACCTGGTGGACGTCGGAGGAACTGCCTTAGTGAATCGCCAGAAGACCCGAACCCACCGCAGAGAACGCGCCGCTGGATCGCGAATGGACCGGGTAAGTAAATCTGCCCCATTGTATAAGCCACTAACCACTTCATGGGGACCTTATTGTAGTGGGTCCCAACGCTATTGTGTGCGGCATCACATGGCATCCACCACCGCTGCAGCACAGCACCGGCAGGGACCAAGACCCGGTTGCCCCCCCCCAGCACCCATACTGGCAGGCATAGCCGCCATACCGCACCACCAGCACCGGACCACAGAAGCAGCGGATGCCATGCAATACCGCACCATGTGAACAGGAACAGTCCCCACCTCTATAAGCCCAAGACACATGTTCTACGGTGGTCACAGACTTGGAGGCCACAGAGCCTTGATCTACATTTTTTGATTTGTTAAGAGGCACCAAACACACTGCAATTATTGGTAATTTTTTTGTTTTATTAATGTATTTAATTTGGACCCTATCCTGTATATGTGTGTCAAACGCTCCCATGTTGGGGAGTATCATCCTTCCTCCACACACCTATGAAGGTTGAGCCGGGGCCCACCGGAGGATCCTCTGGTGGGCCAGTCCGACACTGCACCCATCGCTATTTCACATTGTTCTCTTATTTTCTCAACAAGGTACAAATATCGATCTCCATTCAATGATCCGAAATGTGTCTTCTACATTATTGCAGTTTTTAAAATGATAGAATACAGAGTTTTTATTTTCATCCTGTCCCCCCGGTGTGTAATAATGGTCTCTCTATTTCTCTGTGTTGGATGTTATTCATGCAGCGATGACAATGTTAATAAAAGAAACACATTTCCCGTACAACATTTTATGTTTTGGGGCCATGACCTAAAGCTGGCAACGAGCTGAGAGGAGTCATGTGACCTGCTCGTATACTTTATTGTTAGGTTTTATATGGTTGATAATTATAATCATATTTACATTATATTAGGCAATACAAGTGTGACTCTGACCTCTGATATGAGCCTCTGCCCAAACATGTTGTATCAGTGCCCATTACCTGCCAATATATAACTACAGAGGAGCTCAGCACAGAGAGAACCATAGTCACCGGGGCACAGGATGGGTCTGAGCATTGCAGCCACGCTTCTACTGACCACTGGGGTCACCCTACTAATCTATCTTATAAAGTGGTGGCATGGAGTCAAGCAGAAGAACCTACCTCCAGGACCTACCCCTCTTCCCCTACTTGGAAATATCCTACAGATCAGCACCACTGAGCTACCACGGTCTTTAGTAAAGGTAAGTACATGTAATTGCCCCTTTTACCTATAAAACTGTTGATGAAATTTCTCTAAAGTTCGTGGAGATCCAGGAATGGAAATGTGAAAGCTTGGGCTGGGCAGTTAGTTGGATTATATATAACCGCAAGCTGCCATATGCCATAAAGAACTAGAGAATACTAGGTATATCTAAATATGGATATATTAGATATAAAGGGGCACATTTACTAAGAGCAGTGTCCTGTGTACTATGTGCAGTGTGTACTGTATGCAGTGTTTTATGTGCAGTGTGTGTACTATGTGCAGTGTGTACTATGTGCAGTGTGTACTATGTGCAGTGTGTGTACTATGTGCAGGGTGTGTACTATGTGCGGGGTGTACTATGTGCAGTGTGTACTATGTGCAAGGTGTACTATGAGCATTGTGTACTATGTGCAGTGTGTGTACTATGTGCAGTCTGTACTACGTGCACGGTGTACTATGTGCATTGTGTACTATGTGCAGAGTGTGTACTATGTGCGGGGTGTACTATGTGCAGTGTGTACTATGTGCAGGTGTGTACTATGTGCAGTGTGTACTATGTGCAGGGTGTACTATGTGCAGTATGTGTACTATGTGCAGTGTGTGTACTATGTGCAGTGTGTGTACTATGTGCAGCGCTTACTATGTGCAGCGTGTACTATGTGCAGCGTGTACTATGTGCAGATAAAGGTGGGTGGAAGACAGGTGTCCCCTTAAAGCTTTGCCCTTATTATTAGAAACTGCTTCAAAAATTATGTAAATGATCCTGAGGGCTCCAGGCCCCATTAACACTATGGAGACCAGAGCCCTCAGACTTGCCAAATTTAAAAGCAGGGTATTAGAAGTTAAAAGTAGAGAAAATCCGAACATGTGGACAGAAAAAGAACTGGACGGCACATCCACACATCACACAAGATCTACTACTGCCGCTCGGCTACATTATATAATGAACTCAAGGTTCTTAGTTACATTTTTATCACATTGGGGGTCATTTACTAAGGCTTCGTTCGCGTTTTCCCGACGTGTTACCTGAATATTTCCGATTTGCGCCGATTTTCCCTGAATTGCCCCGGGATTTTGGCGCACACCGTCGGATTGTGGCGCATCGTCGCCCCGTGCACGCGATGGAAATCAGGGGGCGTGGCCGAACGAAAACCCGACGAATTTGGAGAAACCACTGCATTAAAAATAAAAAAAGTGTTGCTGGACTCGGGCTTACCTTCACCAGGAATAGGATCGTGAACTCAGACGGACCTCGCGGACTTCAGCGCAGCAGCGACACTGGTGGACGTCGGAGTAACTGCCTTAGTGAATCGCCAGAACCCGACACCCGCAGAGAAACCGCGCCGCTGGATCGCGAATGGACCGGGTAAGTAAATCTGCCCCATTGTATACCCATAACCACTTCATGGGGACCTTATGTAGTGGGTCCCAACGCTATTGTGGGCGGCTCACGATCACGCATCCACCACCGCTGCGAGCACAGCACCGCAGGGACCAAGACCCGTGCCCCCCCCCAGCACCCATACTGGCAGCATAGCCGCCATACCCACCACCAGCAACCGGACCACAGAAGCAGCGATGCCATGCAATACCGCACCATGTGACAGGAACATCTCCCACCTCTATAAGCCCAAGACACTGTTCTACGGTTGTCACAACTTGGAGGCCACAGAGCCTTGATCTACTTTTTTGATTTGTTAGATGCACCAAACACACTGCAATTATTGTTATTTTTTTTGTTTTATTAATGTATTTAATTTGGACCCTATCCTGTATATGTGTGTCAAACGCTCCCATGTTGGGGAGTATCATCCTTCCTCCCACACCTATGAAGGTTGACCGGGCCCACCGGAGGATCCTCTGGTGGGCCGTCCGACACTGCACCCATCGCTATTTCACATTGTTCTGTATTTTCTCAACAAGGTACAAATACGATCTCCTTCAATGATCCGAAATTGTGTCTTCACATTATTGCAGTTTTTAAAATGATAGAATACAGAGTTTTTATTTTCAACCTGTCCCCCCGGTGTGTTTAATGGTCTCTCTATTTCTCTGTGTTGGTGTTTATGCCGCAGGATGACAATGTTAATAAAAGAAACACATTTCCCGTACAACATTTATGTTTTGGTGCCATACCTAAAGCTGGCAACGAGCTGAGAGGAGTCATGTGCCTGCTCGTATACTTTATTGTTAGGTTTTATCTGGTTGATAATTATAATCATATTTACATTATATTAGGCATAACAAGTGTGACTCTGACCTCTGATATGAGCCTCTGCCCAAACATGTTGTATCAGTGCCCATTACCTGCCAATATATAACTACAGAAGCTCAGCACAGAAGAACCATGTCACCGGGGCACAGGATGGCTCTGACATTGCAGCCACGCTTCTACTGACCATGGGGTCACCCTACTAATCTATCTTATAAATTGGTGGCATGGAGTCAAGCAAAGAACCTACCTCCAACCTACCCCTCTTCCCCACTTGAAAATATCCTACAGATCAGCACCACTGGACTACCACGGTCTTTAGTAAAGGTAATACATGTAAATTTGCCCCTTTTACCTATAAAACTGTTGAAATTGCTCTAAAGTTCCGGGAGATCCAGGAAACAAATGTGAAAGCTGGGCAGTTTTTGGATTATATATAACCGCAAGCTGCCATATGCCATAAGAACTAGAGATACTAGGTAATATCTAAATATGGATACTATTAGATATAAAGGGGCACATTTACTAAGAGCAGTGTCCTGTGTAAACTTGTGCAGTGTGTACATGTAGCAGTGTTTTATGTGCAGTGTGTTTACTATTTGCTTGTGTACTATGGTGCAGTGTGTACTATGTGCAGTATGTACTATGTGCAGGGTGTGTACTATGTACAGTGTGTACTATGTGCAGTTATGTACTATGTGCAGTGTGGTAACTATTGTCATAGTGTGTGTACTATGTGCAGGGTTGTACACTATTTGTCACGGGTGTACTATGTGCAGTGTGTGTACTATGTGCAGGGTGTACTATGTGCAGTGTGTACTATGTGCAGTGTGTACTATGTGCAGTGTGTGTACTATGTGTAGTGTGTACTATGTGCAGTGTGTACTATGTGCAGTGTGTTCTATGTGTAGTGTCCTGTGTACTGTATGCAGTGTGTACTATTTGCAGTGTGTGTTCTATGAGCAGTGTGTACTATGTCCAATGTGTTCTATGTGCAGTGTGTACTATGTGCAGTCTGTACTATGTGCAGTGTCCTGTGTACTATGTGCAGGGTTGTAATCTTCACCAAATCTCCTTCTATATGTAAAAGAGGGTCTACCCGATGGACATATCTCCCCCAAAATGATTGGTTTTTAAGGGGAGGGGGTGGTTTTTCACCACTTGCCTCAAGCAGAAGAATTATAAGGTGCACCCCTGCCCCCCTACACTTCCAGTTAGGCCAGGGGTGTCAGGAAACAAGTGAACACTTTTATGATGGAACTGGGAGGAAGCACAGTGTGAAAACCTATAAAAAATAAAAATTAAATACATATAACAAAAACCATTTGTATACATGCTTTCTATCTCTTGGTAGTTGGGTGAGAAGTATGGACCTGTCTACACCATCTACCTGGCAAACCTTCGGGCGATAGTTCTGATTGGTTATGATACTGTGAAGGAAGCCTTGGTGGACTGTAGTGATGCCTTCAGCGATAGAGGAGACACAGGAGCTGGAAAGTTTCTTCAGAAGGGTCTTGGTAAGACTGATAGGAAAAACAGCTTAAAGCTTCTACTTGTCATTGATCTTAGTTTAGTACACAATGAGGGAAGCCATTGATTAATCGGCAGGAAAATGTAAATCTGACAGCGTCATTCTTGTTTTTATCTGGTGTCCTCCTGCCACCAGCTGAGATTTTTGTTGATGTTCATCACTCTCTGTAGCTCCTTTCTGGTGTAGACAGAATGGTGGCTTACATAAGACGCTGTAGTCAGAATGGTGGCTTACATAAGGCACTTTAGTCAGAATGGTGGCTTAAAGTTGAAATTTGTAGAACAGAACCATCAAATCATTTTCCCCTACTGGCTATAACTACCAGTGTCAGATGGACCCATCAGAATACCAGATGTTCCTCTAGTGGGCCAAGGCTCTAAGGCAATGCTTTCAGCACTAGATAATGTAACATCCATGCCAAAGTCATCCAAAGTCTTTTGCAGAGTTTGGCTTAGGTGGCATTAATTTACTTTTGTGTTTTGCGTGTGTGAACTGTGGCCAAGGTTTCTCCTTTGTTAGGATTGATTGAGCCACACCCAGCTCTCAGCTGCCCAGCCCTGTTTAACAAGGGTTACTAGAGTAATTGATGGCCGATCCAATTAGCTGCTGGGGGCGACATCCAGGAAATCCTTTTTATTCCTGCCCAGTTCCATAATACCTTGCTTGTTCTACTAGTCTCCTTATACCTTTTCTTAATGTTGCTTGTTTTTTATTTGTTATTTCATGCATTCAACATCTGCTACGTTTACTCAACCTCTTGATTCTATACTTCTCTGCCATCTTGGTTTTGCCAAAGTTCTGTCTGATTTTGCTTGTTTGTCCGTATATACGTTGTTTGTCCATCTGTGTTCTTGTGTGTATGCTGGTCTATCTCTGGCTTCATTCTGTCTGCTCCTCCATCCAGCAGCTGCCAGACTTAGTGAGTTCTCCCATTCCACTTAAGGGTCTCTCATGGTCTGTTAGCAGGTTCCAGATCAGCTTCAGGTACGTCTGTAGCCTGCAGAGACATCACAGGGTGAGTTCTCCACTGCCAACCCAGTCTGACTGCATGCGCTACGTAAGGTTGTGGTCGCACTGTTTTCGTGATAGGTATCTGACAACAACCAAGTTTGTTGGCTACTATTTCTTGAAGGAAGGACGGAAGGGCCCCAGAAGGAACCCCAGAATGATACTGATTGAGCATCCCAGTATTTCTTTTCCTGAACAAACCCTTTAACTTACAGGAGTTGTTGCAAGCAATGGAGAAAGGTGGAAAGTCCTTCGACGATTCTCTCTAACAACTTTGAGAAATTTTGGAATGGGAAAGCGCAGTATTGAGGAAAGAATCCAAGAAGAAGCCCAGTTTCTAGCTGAGAAATTAATGAAGGATAAAGGTGGTTCAATACAATGTTCATATTATGTTCATGTTCTTATTACACCATATACAGTGAGAGCAATATCTAACTAACCATTTTTTACTAAATAACAGATGATTCCATTAAGCCGACACATATCACACGACTCGCTGTTTCCAATGTCATCTGCTCCATTGTGTTTGGTGAAAGATTTGATTATGACAACCAAAGATTCGTGACTCTCTTGTCAAATATTCAGGTTCTTATTCACTTGGTCAACGGTCCTTTGGGGCAGGTAAGTAATCACTAGAATTGATATTGGGGGAAATATAATTAACTTGGTTTTTCAACTCAACTCAAGGGTTTTTCCAGGGCAAAAATTTTTAGAATATTGACCTACCATGTACCTACCGCACCTACCACACATGCAGTGTAGGTAGAAGTCATGTGTCTTACGCTTCCACCAATCTGATTTTGAGAACCTCTTCTGTGGATCTGATTTCAATCATTTTAGTGTAGTGCAGGGTATGACACTGTTAGCTCCAGAGAGGCTTTCTATTAGGTCATTGCTTCGAAGGATTCCCGGCGGCCTAGTGACGTCATGCGGAATCTTGCCGCCTACAATATACAGCAGTTACATTGTTGACCATAACCCTGAAATAACAGACTACAAAAACACCCTCTCTTTTTTATCCTGTTGACATACTACATTTTTCCAATCCTCATCTTTTTGGCGGATAATATACAAAAAAGACTTTGAAGAAGCCGAGTGACATGATGTGGGATTAAAGCCAAACCAGTAAATGTAATCCATTATGACAGCTTCCCAACTCTAGACAGCGTTGTGGCATTTTCTAAGTAGAGTGTAGGGAACTGGTTCAGCTGAGTGAGAGGCTTATGATTAGTGCCGGGAAGTTAGAGGCCCTTACGGAGACTTTGCTAGTTAAGGCCACCTTGTTGGCGTGTGGGACCTTTCAGTCAATGATGCACATAAGTTTTCAACGGTGAGATAAGGAAAACCTCTCACTCAGCTAAACCAGTTCCCTAAACTCTACTGACAAGATGCAAAGACATTGAAACAGCCCGGTGTAGAGTTAGGGATCTCTTACTGGTTTGGCTTTAATCTCACATGATTTCATAAAATTTCATGAAAGTCATGCTTGATATTAAAGGGGCTGCCAACAAAGTAGCCAAAGGAGACAATGGGGCAAATTTACTTACCCGGTCCACTCGCGATCCAGTGGCGCGTTCTCAGTCGAGGATTCGGGTCTTCCGGCGATTCACTAAGGTTGTGCGCCCAATGTCCACCAGGTGTTGCTGCTGCACTAAAGTCCTATCTGGGGTGCAGGTAAGCGTGTGTCAAGTGACACATTTTTTTAAAAAAATTCTGCGATTCGGGTCCTTAGTAAATGATCCCCAATGTTTTCCTTATCCCAGCCTGAAAAACATATTTGCATATTTCCCAGAATCCCCTAATGGAGTTACAATAGGCATACGTCTTCTCATACCTGCATGGCGGCTCTGATTTTCAATGTCTTCGTAAGTAGAGCTCTTACTTCCAAAAATCCATTCATCCACACAAGTGTATGTAGACAAAAGAATGCCAGCTCACCCCACCTCGGGATCTCCTTCAGGCACAGCAGCTTCTGGACACCCATCCACGCATAGCCGACTAGTAACAACGTAGAAATATAAAAAGGACCAGCACTTCACAGAGGAAATCCAAGAAGGATGATGCCAAACATCCTTTATTCATGTAAAAAGTGCATAACAACACGGGGAAGAATCAACGGGTTAACGCGTTTCAACACCAAGCATCTAACTCATAACTCCTAGAGCTATTACTTCTATTACTACTTCCCTACACATTTATCCTATTATTTTGATGTCCTCTTAGCTTTTGAATATCTTCCCAACCATAATACCCTACATCCCTGGTCCTCACCAGAAGATCTTCAAAATTTTGGATGATATAAGACTGTTTATTAGAGAGATGGTGAAGACCCATCGAGCCACCCTGGATGAGAACTGCCCTCGTGACTTCATCGATTGCTTCCTCATAAAGATGAAGGAAGTACGTTTTTTGTTCATATATTATTTTAATCTCATATACAAACAGCTCAACGCTTTCACTATTTCTAAACAATAAGACAATATTAGATTTTTTTACATTTTGCAGGAGAAAAAGAATCCAGACACCGAATTTCATGAGGAAAACTTAGAAGGGACTATATTAGATTTATTGTATCGCGGGGCAACGAAACTACAAGTCTAAACCTTGAGATTATGTTTTCTTATACTCCTATAATTCCAAATACAAGGTAAGGAATTATTTTACAACTGAATGTCCTCTTTTGCACGACTCCCCCCCCCCCCCCCATCGATCCAAAAATATAGTTCCAAAGCCACAAGATTTCCTATCCAATGTTAGTATGTAAAGAAACTTTGGTCATCTGGTTTCAATTACCACCCAATACCCTATCAGCCCCCTCAGGTTTGGAGGATGATATCCTTTTATGATTATCTCTTGGGATCAATATTGTCCCCAAAGTCGGGTCTGGTAGTTTAGTGGGGTGAAACCCGGTGAAAGGTTCCCTTAAGTAAGGTGGAAGAACTCAAGAGAGAGTTTAAAGATTATGGAATACAAAACACCTTTGACAGGATAGGTGGCACGAAGATGTGTGCATATCTTAAGAAATTCTTGTTTGGTTATCAATGAGGGATCTTGAAGGTGAGTAGTTTTGGCTCGTATACCGAGGAGGCAAGAACCCATCACCTGGTGCATGAATAACAGGATCTTGACTAAACAAGTATCAAAATACATTGGAGAGTTCATTATGGCTTCTACGCAGTTTTTGGGCTTTGTTGTGGGCTTTAAATCTCCCTGTGCCCACCAGTTTCGGGCTTTGTCTACCCACCAACATCAAATGGGCATGTCAGGGAACCGGAGTGGAGTGGGTCCAGCGTGCATATTTCTAAGCTAGTCCTCCATCATAAAGCCATGTGGAGACATGGCAAAAAACGTTTGGATCTAGGAGCAGAGTTGGCAACAGGAGCCTCTTATTCCTATGGTGCCGGCAGAGGGAGACCGGACTCCCACTGTCTGTCTAAGTTCAAAAGAAAAGAGAAAGAAGACATCTGTAGTTGTTTGAAGTAATAGGACTTTTGGGCACATTTACTCACCTTCCGATGACGCTGTCGATCGAATGTCCTGACGAGATTCGGACGCCGCGATTCACTAAGATTGTGCTTCCATCTTCCCTGCAGGTGTCCCCCTCGCTTGAGGTCGCCGGAGTTCACCTTCTTCTTCCCGGTGCATGTAGTGCTGATCTTGCCACACATTCCATTTTATTCGCAGTTTGTCCGAATCAGGGGTTGTCCGACGGCCACGCCCCATATTTGTTTCGCATTAAAGCGGCGCCGATGTGCCACAACTGATCGGTGCCCAAAACCAGGGAAATTCAGAGAAAAGGAAAAATTCGGGAAACCCCACGCAAATCGTCCGATGACCCTTAGTAATGAGGCATAATTCAGTAAAATGAAGATGATATAGAAGATAACTAGACATGTAAACCTGTATATGAGGATTGGAAAGAGCACAATAAGCTATCTATCAACAATCTCATGTTATTGGTAGATAAACCTTACTGGGTGTCCTGGCATGAAAATGTTAATGCTTTTTCATTCAACCCTCTAACTGTAACATGTAGATTCCAAAAAAATAAGAATTCGGCACCAAGACCAATAAAAGTCCTTAGTTTCTTTATTCTTTAATATCATGATACATCAAATTTGTTGGACCCCAATTCAAATTATGCAGATTTATGTGTTTCAGCTGTTTACCTTAGTCTAGATCTGTGCATGGATATTGACATAGTCACAATTTTATATTAAGCAAAACATGAAACTTTTCCAACATTCTCTTGTATTCTCTACATGATGCATCTTTGTATAGATGTCCAGGGGGGCTGTGCCTTCAGTTTTTGTCATCTGATGGAACAGGACATTTCTGTCAGGCTCAGAGGTAATGGATCCTCTGAACCACCGACACTTGGACACAAGCCGACACTTGGGACGGGAGTCTAAGTGGTACCTGGTTTTCACTAGAGCCTGCTGCAAAGCGGTTGGACTGCTGTGACTTGGTACCACCTTCGTTCCACAGGAGTCGTCGTGGTAAAGGAACATCAGCAATCTCGTAGTCGAGGACAGGCAGAGGTCAGGACGGTGTCCTGGTTCAGAGTCAGGGACGTAGCAATAGGTCAGGGCAGATGCAGAGGAACGTATCAGGAACGGAGCCGGGGTTACAACGGGTACTCAGTTTTCTCTAAGGTACGAGGCACAAAGATCCGACAGGTGTGATGAAAGAGCGGTTAAAATAGCTCTTCTGGAAAATGGCCGTGCCAATTAACGGTGCGCTGGCCCTTTAAATTTTCTGAAGCTGACGCCCTTAGGCGATGAGGATGCATGCACACAGGCCGCTGGCCGTGAATCTGGAACGGGGACAGGTGAGTGGTTCGGCTGCTGCGCCAGCGGGCATGAGGGGCACGGGAGACCCGCACCCCAATATGAGTGTCAGAACACCCGTGACAATTTTAAGCATGTTATCTTTATCTTCCATTTGGAATATATTTTTTTGTACATGCAGTGTGTATGGACAATTTAGTCTATGAACATAAATACCTCTCCTTTGTTATGTCCTGTAAAATTCAGAGAAGATCCACAAAGAGATTGAAACACATGGGAAAAGATCGATGTCCATCAATAGAAGACAGAGGAGTAAGATGCCCTACACAACGCCGTGATCCACGAGATCCAGAGATTTTCTGATATTTGTCCCTACAGGAGTTCCTCTCCATGCTACTAGCAAGGACACAACCTTCCGAGGATATCACATCCCTAAGGTTCGGTTTGTTGGTCTTGTCACCTCTTTCTTTTAAAACCCCATATTTTCTACTCTTAAGAATTATACTTTTGAACCTCATACTATCTACTGTATATCTAGAGCATTACGTTCTGATATCTATAAAGGCCGTAACTTCAATGGACACACCCCATGCCAAGAAGTTGTGCTGAACATCTTTGCTCCACACTTCAACGTCCCCCAGCACCTGAAACTTAGCAGAACTTCATATTTCATTCATTCAATTTTTAGGGGACTTTTGTTTCCACTCTGACATCAGTCTTGAAAGACCCCAAACAGTTCAGAATCCAGAAGAGTTTGACCCTGGAAATTTTCTTATGATAAAGGCGCTTCAAGAAAAGTGATGCATTATGCCCTTCTCCACAGGTAAGAATATCTGTAAATATATAAAGTAACGTCTTGAATTGTTCAATATCATAAAAGTTTATTAAAGGAACCAATCACCACGGATCTACCTATGAAGGTATCCGGTAGTAGGTGCATCAACAAATGTAAGTATTGGCCCTTTTTAGGGGCTAATCCTTAGTCGCCCACAATCTTTTAGAAAGTTTAATGTAATGGCCTTGCGTATTCACGCCCAGTAGCCTCTTGCGTCCTCTATCAATATCTTCAGCCACGAGCTACAAGGAGCTGCGCGCACTCATCCACGAAGCCAGAGTTCTGCACTGAGCAGAACACAGGCAATGGCTGCGCAATCTCTGCCCAAAGCCGGAGCTACTGCACCTGCGCCGTGTAGCCTCAGCTCCCTACTCCACGCCCCCAGTACCCTTTAGAAAATTTGCATATCAAGGCCATTAAACTTTCTTAAATTGTGGTGTCTAAGGATTAGCCTAAAACGGCTATCCTTACATTCATTAGAATGCTCTTATACCTTATACTAGGATCCCCTCACGTATTTACTTCTTAAGAATTAAATTACATTTTTAAGAACATACCTCAGACTAATTTTTTGGAATGATGCACAATTGTTTCCACTCCCCCACAGTGCCCCCATAGAAAAATAAGGTATTACTCAACGCTATTGTAATTAACATTAGCTCTGGAAAAGGCCGGGTTACTACTGGTGACCCTTTTACTCTTTAACTCAAACTTAACAAAACTGGAATTTAAAAAAGACTGTTCACGGTTTCTACATGAAAACGCATTGTGTATGGGAGAAGCCTGGCCCGCATGGAAATCTTCCTCTTCCTCACCACCATATACGCAGAAGTCGACCTTGAGAGCCCACCGTAGACAGAAAGAACTGAGTAAAGGACCAGAACCCAACACCAATGATCCAGACCCATGTATACCAAATGAAATTTGTCCCCCGTCCTGCGGAACAGCTCTCACATCAGAAACTAAAATTTTTGGGAACTTTGAGACTAGAGGCTGCTTCACACCTTTTGGTCTTTCAATTTTGAAAGACTGACGTTTCCAAAAGTTTTTTTGTTTTTTTTGTTTTATGGTCATGGATGTCATCAATATTGTTCTATAAGTCATTGCGTACATGTTGTATATGTTGTTTTAATAAAAATTTTGGACCGTATTCGTTTCCTGTACAGTTTTTTGTGTTTCATAATGTTGATTTTTTTATAACGTTTTTTTGTTCTTGGGTTGAGGTATATGTCAATGCTTAGTATTTTTTATAAAAATAAGTGGAAAAGACCAAACTTATCCTTCTACTGCAAATTCGTTCATAACCATTAGAAGGGTTGGGTGCTGCTACGGTTCGGCTCACCCTCACATGTTCCCGCCGTTATTCCCTTTGCCTTCAATGCTGCACCCTATTGTGGGGGTTAACTCTTTAAAATACCTTCTCTCTTATAACCTTAAGAAGTTTGGTATGGGTAAGAGACGTGGAGGAGCGAATCCAGAGGAGGCCCCAGTGCCTAGCGGAGAGATTCCATGGAGGGTATGATGGTAAATATAGTATGAGGGTGACAAAATGTATACACTATATAAGGCTGCCTTAGACCGGCAATGGGTTCCAGGTCTTAAAATTGATGACCCTGGATGTCCATCAGTCCCATAAACTTCTATTGACCATTACCCTCAACTTAACAGCACTGGAGGCGCACACAAGTTCTATCAATTCTAATGAAACTACAGAATTGCGCACAAATATTCCGAGGATTCATGCTTGATCATGTCTTATTAAACCATCCCAGATTTTGACTAAAGTCTTGATAGAGGGTATATGAAGCAATTGTGGTATATACTTTACCTTTGAGACAAAGCCTTGAGAGAAGTGCCCAAATAGTTAGAGGGTAGAGGATCACAATGGGAGAGTATGTGTGTTAAGGTAATCCTATAATTAGGTTTTCTGGATACGTTTGAAGGTTTGGAAGGTGGGGAACAGTTGACACATTTTGGTAGTATGGGAGATGCCGAAAGCCGCCCTGGAGATGGTTGTGAGATGAGGGATGTAATACAATAAGCAGAAGGTCAAGAAAACAGAGATTACTGTGAGACGGTTATTGGCTGATAAGGTCAGAGATGTGTAGAGAGGACAGTGTTCTGGACGGCTTGTAATCATGTTAATATGTTAAACTGATTTGTTGTACAATGTGTAACCAGTGGAGAGACTGGCAGAGAGGAAATCTGAGGAGAATTGAGGAGGAACATGGGGTGAGCCGGCCAGCATGAAGTTAGGATAGATTGGTGAGTGGCAGAGAGAGTTAGCCTGGAAGACTACAGAGAGAAGTTTTCATAGAAGGCTGCATAGGATTGATCTTTACGACTCTTATAATTGACAACTTGAACATGCACGCATGGAGTTCGACTATAGCGTATAAGCGTTGACTAAATTTTGGTGGCATGAACCAGGGATTCTAAGAGAGAAGAACAGAGGGACATGATTCTTTGTGTCCAAATTTGAGGAAATGATCCAAATTAATCAAATCAAAAGACAGGGGCACGTGTCTCCTTCAGGAGGGAAAAACAAGCGTGTTAATATGCCAGAGGAGCACGGCTTCTTTTAGGAAGATCTGTTGGATCTGTGAAATAGTCAGACTCAGGAGCTGGGTCACAGCAGAGACAGACAGAGGAACTCAGAAGGTCTAGGACAAGAGAGCGACACTAAATGATCGGGTGACGCTGTTATTGCGAGACGAACTTTCCCGATGTCGAGTGTCTGCCTCCGAATAACGAACCACCATTGAGTCTAATGGAGACTCGAGCAATTTTTCAAGTGGGACCAAGGACCTGTGCACAGGAAGCCTTGGCAAACCTGGGAACATTCAGAAAAGGATGGAAACACCCACGGAAATTGGACAGGAAACAGCAGGGGCAGCATGCATGGATACCTCTGAGGGGCTGCTAACGCACATCTATGCTCAAAATTATGGGCACGCATGGCCATGACAGAGTGGACACGAATGAAGCTAGATAGCATCTAAAACATGCAATCAATGACCCTGACACTATAGGGGACAGGCATGCAGAGGCAGCGGCATGCATGCTAGATAGTGTCATGGGCGAAACATACCCTAAAGAGACTCGGATCTTCAAACCAATGGGGGCAAGAGAGACAAAGGAGGTGAGCAAAAAGTGCTAGCAAATAAATCGTCGTACCTGATCAAAGTTTTGTCCAGTATATTTTGTGGATTACTACACAGCGGGGTGGCCGACACAGTTAACATGGAATGCCATGAAAACAACCAAAATGCTGCTTGACACAGCTCGTGTTGATAAGGGGACCATGTATGGAGGCAGGAACTAGTAGTAGAGTAAAGGTGCTCAGTTAAAAACTTGTTAGTGAATCTTGGCCTGGAGCTGGCGCTCCGACTGCCAGGCGAGCTTTCCCAATCCAAGCCTGTCTCAGGTACTCCCAAAACAGCCACTTCAGAACCCTTTGTATAAGATCCGAGTGTAGTACGTGTATTATAAGTTTTTAGGTATGCGGGTGAGGGGAAGTGTAACAAGATGCGCAGAAGCGCATGATGCGCATGGAGCTGCGACTCCGCTGCAGGCGCGTCTTTCGAAATCCAAGCCCTGTCTCTAGGATACTCCCAAACAGACATCTTTGTACTAAGATACAGGTGTAGATCGTTCGTATAAGTTTAGGATATGGCGGGTGAGGGGAAGGATAAAGATGCGCAAGAAGCGCTGAAATACATCCCGAAATGGTAGAAAGTTTGGCAAGTATATTTTGTGGATACAGCAGGGTGCGACAAGGTAACAACGGTTGATGTGGAATCCATGAACACAACCCAAAGTTCTGCCTGACACACTCGTTTGATAAGGACGAGTATGGATGCAGCTATATGGACTACTTTTGGTGTAGGAAGGAGACAACGTGTGTAGGCTGCTATTGATACAGTTTAATTTGAGAAGGCCTGTCAGTGGACCGTCCCAAAAACTTGGTCAAACAAGGAGCAGTTCGGTTTGCCCTCCAGTAAAATTGGGACTAGTAATGAGTGCCTGTATGATGGCTGTTCCCAAAAATTGTTCAAAGAACCAGAGGAGCAGGGAGGTGGCGGCCCCAGTAAAATGGAAGATTTAGTGCCTGTTTTGGCATTCCCAACAATTGTCAAACCAAGGAGCCAGGTAGGTGCCCTGCAGTAAAATGTGAATAGCATTGAGTGCCTGTATGGTGGCATCCCAAAAATGGTGTAAACCAGAGGAGCAGTTAGTGCCCTCCAGTAAAATTCTAATAACTGATTGATGCCGTAGGTTGCAGTCCCCCAAAAGCGTTTCAAACCAAGGACAGCGTAGGAATTGCCTCCAGTAAAATGGGATAGGATGAGTGCCGTGTATGTGGCCTCCCAAAATGTTTCAAACCAAGATCGGGGAGGTGGGCCCCAGTAAAATGGAATAGATGATTGCCTGTAGGTGGTTGCAGCCCCCCAAAAGTGTTCAACCAAGGAGCAGTAGGTGGCCCCCATTAAAATGGGATCGATTGATGCCTGTATGTGGCAGTTCCCAAAACTGTTTCAAACCAAGGAGCAGGTAGTGGCCCTCCATAAAATGGAATGATTGTTGCCTGTATGTGGCAGTCCCAAAAGGGTTCAAACCAGAGGACAGGTAGGTGCCGCCCCAGTAAATGAATAGATTGAGTGCCTGTCTGGTGGCAAGTCCCAAAGGGTTCAAACCAAGGATCAGGTAGGTGGCCCTGCATTATAAGTGGAAAGATTGAAAGGCCTGTATGGCAAGTCCAAAATGTTTTCAAGACCAGAGGAGGCGGTAAGTGCCCTCCAGTCAAATGGATAGATTGAGTGTCCTGTAGGGGCGTCCAAAATGTTTCAAACCAAGGAAGCAGGAGGTGGCCCTCCATAAAATGGGATAGATTGATGTGCCTGTATGTGGCAGTCCCAAAAATGTTTTCAACGCAGAGGAGCAGGTATGTGGCCCTCCAGTAAAATGGAATAGATTGATGCCTGTATGTTGCCGTCCAAAAAATTGTTCAAACCAGAGGAGCGTAGGTGTGCCGCCAGTAAAATGGGATAGATTGAGTGCCTTATGTGGCAGTCCCCAACAATGTTTCAACAGAGGAGCAGTTATGTGGCCCGCCATAAAATGGAATAGATTGGTGCCTGAGTTGGCAGTCCCAAAAATTCTTCAAACCAAGGAGCAGGTAGGAGGGTGGCCCTCCAGTAAAATGGAATAGATGAGTGCCTGTATGTGCAGTCCCAAAAATTGTTCAAACCAGAGGACCTTGGAGGTGCCTCCAGAAAAATGGAATAGATGAGTGGCCTGTATGTGGGCACTACAAAATTTTTTCAAACCGAGGACCGGTAGGTTGCCCTCGCAGAAAAATTAAATGCATGAAGTTAGCAAGCCAGTGGGCCCCTCAAAAATAGCCCTTTTCCTCTGCGTTACTGTAAAAGAGGAGGAGAAGGGGAAAATGAGGAGGAGGAGGAGAGTGGATCATATTCAGGTGAGCTTCTTCACCTGGGGAGATTGGAATTCCTGAGAAATCCAGCCTTTATTTCATTTTAATAATCCGTCAGCCTGTCAGGCTTTCAGGCGACAGGCGTTGGTTCGCTATCGGATGATGATGCCCTGCCATCTGCACTGAAAACCCCTGCTCGGACCAAAACCGCAGCGGCAGGGCAGCAAGAAACTCCAAGGCGTACAGCGTCCAGTGGTCGTGCCACATGTTCCAGTTTGAAACCCAGTAGGTGTGAAGGGAGCTTGTGTGATCATTTATGACTATGGTAGGTCACTACTTACTCCCCTCACCATCTTTCTGTAAAGATCAGCCCTACTCTGTCCGAGACTGGGGACAGTGACAGTGTCTTGCTGGGGTGACTAAAAGCTGGGGCAAAGCCTGTTAAAAGCCGTACGCACTTGCCAGTGCTGGACAAGCTGCCTGTCGCCTACTCGTCTTCCCGCTCGCGACTTGTCCCGCAGAACCTTACGCACTGGCCCCGCGAGCGCTGCAGAAGGGAATACTGTTTTCAAGCTGTGCACCAGGGCTGCTGGTCTTCATGCATTCTCACACTCCTTCCTGCTCAGGGATGAGAGCGGCCAGATTTGCTTGTACTCTCCGTGGTCCGGAGAGTGAACACCCAGTATCGGTGCTGTGGAGTAAATTCTTTGCACCGCGAGGTCCGGGATAGAGGGCACCTAGTCGTGTGAAATCTGCCATAATGCGCCATGATACACCGTAATAATTCACTTCCCCTCACTGTCCTGACGGGTCCATTTCCTGCCTCGTTCCAACTCCCAACTCCTCTTCTTCTTCTGCCCAGACTCTCTGAAACAGGGAAGGACTCACAATGGCCCTCTCTTGTGCTCTCGCCAACAGTCTCCTCCCGTTCCCCTCCTCATCCGTCCGCCTCCACTCCACCTACACCTCCGCTCTTCCGGAGGCCGCGGGAACAGACCTCAAGTGTGCTTGGCTATCACAAGGGGAATCTTCTTCCCTGTTCGACCCCCGTCTCTTGTGACAGCGCAAGCGTCCGATAGTTCATGCCTGACCAGAGAGTTTGTCAACAGCCAACACGGGATGGTGAAGGCTGATGATGCGCACGCCACTGAACCATCTGTTGACATCCTCAAAGTTACTCAGAAGCCCCTGAGATGAAACTCCCGTCCACATCCTCATTGTAGACATGAGGAAGCTGACGTTACCTGAACTACCAGTTCTGTGGATGGCAGTTGCACTGGCAGTCTACCAATCGCTCTGGCTGCTGGTAACCTCTGGAGAACATGGTCAGTGTTACTGAATTCCACCGGCGTGGGCAACGTCGCACAACAGTCGGTGAGCGGGCAGTTGGGGCGGCGCTGCGCTGCCCTGAGAGTGGCATGGCTCATCGGGTGGAACACTTCCTGAAATGACGGCCACGATGCGCGCAACCTTCGTGACAATCAGAACAGATTGGCGGTATGTCTTAGAGCAATCAGGAGGAGTTGAGGTCTTGAGGTTGCTTGAGGTGCAACGAGGAATAGAGAGTGAAATGAGTGAGTTGAAGTGAGGGTCTTGAGGGAGAAGTATTGGAGGTTGAGGAAAGCGGGAAGGTAAATGACAGTTGAGAGATGTCCCTTGAGGAGAGAGAGATGAGAGACGTTTGAAGAGGATACTCGCATGAGAATAGAGGGCTACCTTGATGATGAGGGAGGGGCGAGGACGAGGGATTTGCTTGATGAATTGGTTGAGACAAATGAGGAAGATAGCGGTGCAGAGGGTCCTTGCAGAGTGGGTCGCACGTTGAATGAGAGGAGGTGATGGGAAGGAGGATTTATATTTGGGAGACTTTATGATCGGATTAGCCTTTAATGAGGAGTTTTTAGTAGTGAGGGGATTAGTACTAGGAGGTTGAATAGCTTGAGCTTAGAATAGGATTGAGTGCTTTATTACGAGAGTGAAAGAGAAAAAGAGCGATGGATAGGAATCTTTACGGAAGGATAGGACTAGGGTATCTAGAGGACACTTGACTCCAGTCTTTAAGTGGAAGATATTGAAGAGCAGGGCATTCTTTTAGGACTTATCGTTTCTGGAACAGAAACTACAAGTCTAACCGTGAGATATAGTTTTCTTATACTATGAATTCCAGAAATACAAGGTAAGGACTTATTTTTACAACTTAATTCCTCTTTTGCACAGACTCCCCCCCCCCCATTACCAAAACTATTTCCAAGAGCCACAAGATTCCTATCAATTTTATTAATGTTAAAGAAAACTTGTCATCTGGTTTTACCCCAATACCCTATCAGCCCCCTCAGGTTGGGAGTGAATATTCCTTTTATGAATTATCTCTTTTGAGTCAATATTTGTCCCCCAAAGTCGGGCTGGTAGTTTAGTGGGGTGAAACCCGGTGAAAGGTTCCCTTTAAGTAAGTGGAAGAACTCAAAGAGAGATTTTTTAAAGATTATGGAATAAAAACAAATCCTTTTGACAGATGGTGGCACGAAGATGTGTGCATATCTTAAGAAAATCTTGTTTGGTTATCAATAGAGGATCTTGAAGGTGAGTATGTTTATTGCTCGTATACCAGGAGGCAAGAACCCATCACCGCATGATGAACAGGATCTTGACTAAAACAAGTATCAAAATACATTGGAGGAGATTCATTATGGCTTCTACGCCAGTTTTCTGGGCTTTGTTGTGGGCTTTTAAATCTCCCTGTGCCCACCAGTTTCGGGCTTTGTCTACCCTACACACCACAATGGGCATGTCAGGGAATGGCGTGCAGTGGGTCACGTGCAATATTTACTGCAGTGCCCCATCATAAAGCCATGGAGACATGGCAAAAAAAGTTTGGTCGTAGGAGCCCAGAGTTGGCAAAGGACGCCTCTTATTCCATATGTGCCGGCAGAGGGAGACCGGACTCCCACTTGTCTTAAGTTCAAAGAAAAGAAAAAGAAAGAAGAATCTGTATTGTTGAAGTAATAGGACTTATGGGGCACATTTACTCACCTTCCGTGACGCTGCCTATTGGAATGTCCGACGCGATAGCGCCGCGATTCACTAGAAGTTGTGCTTCCATTTCCTGCAGTGTGTCCTTCCTCGCTTGAGGTCTGCCGGAGTTCACTTCTTCTTCCCGGTGCATGTAGTGCTGATCTTGCCAACAATTTCATTTTATTCGCAGTTTGTCCGAATCAGGGGTTGTCCGACGGCCACGCCCCATATTTGTTCGCATTAAAGCCGGCGCCGATGCCACAACTGATACGGGTCGCAAAAACTGGGAAATCAGGAAAATGGAAAAATTCGGGAAACCGCACGCAAATCGGACCCTTAGTAAATGTGAGGCATAATTCAGTAATAATGAAGATGATATAGAGAATAACTAGACATGTAAACCATGTATAATGGGATTGAAAAGAGCACAATAAGCTATCTATCAACAATCTCATGTTATTGGTAGATAAAACTTACTGGGTGTCCTGGCCATAGAAAAATGTTAATGCTTTTTCATTCAACCCTCAACTGTAACATGTAGATTCCAAAAAATAAGAATTCGGCACCCAAGATCCATAATAAAACGTCCTTGTTTCTTCATTCTTTAATATCATGATACATCAAATTTTTGGACCCCATTCAAATTATGCAGATTTAGTGTTTCAGCTGTTACCTTAGTCTAGATCGTGGCAGGATATTGACTAGTCACAATTATATTGTAAGCAAAACATGAAACTTTTCCAACATACTCTTTGTATTCTACATGATGCATCTTTGTAGATTGTTCCAGGGGGGCTGTGCCTTCAGTTTTTGTCATCTGATGGAACAGGACATTTCTGTCAGGCTCAGAGGTAATGGATCCCTGAACCACCGACACTTGGACACAAGCCGACACTTGGGACGGGAGTCTAAGTGGTACCTGGTTTTCACTAGAGCCTGCTGCAAAGCGGTTGGACTGCTGTGACTTGGTACCACCTGATCGTTCCCAGCGATAGGTCGTGGTAAAGGAACATCAGGCAATCTCGTAGTCGAGGACAGGCAGAGGTCAGGACAGGTGGGCCTGGTTCAGAGTCAGGGACGTACAATAGGTCAGGGCAGATGAGAGGAACGTAGTCAGGAACGGAGCGGGTTACAACGGGTTACAGTTTTCTCTAAGGTACGAGGCACAAAGATCCGCAGGTGTGATGAAAGAGGCAGGTTAAAATAGCTCTTCTGGAAAATGGAGTGCCAATTAACGGTGCGCTGGCCCTTTAAATTTTCTGAAGCTGACGCCCTTAGGCGATGAGGGATGCAGCACAAGCCGCGGGCCGGAATCTGGAACGGGGACAGGTGAGTGGTTCCGGCGCTGCGCCAGCGGGCAATGAGGGGCACGGAGAGACCGCGACCCCAATATGAGTGCAGGAACACCCGTGACAATTTTAAGCATGTTATCTTATCTTCCATTTGGAATATAGTTGTTGTACATGCGATGTGATATGGATACATTTAGTCTATGAAACTAAAATACCTCTCCTTTGTTATGTCCTGTAAAATTCAGAGAAGATCCACAAAGAGATTGATAACATCATTGGAAAAGATCGATGTCCATCAATAGAAGACAGGAGTAAGATGCCCTACACAGACGCCGTGATCCACGAGATCCAGAGATTTTCTGATATTTGTCCCTACAGGAGTTCCTCATGCTACTAGCAAGGACACAACCTTCCAGGATATCACATCCCTAAGGTTCGGTTTGTTGGTCTTGTCACCTCTTCTTTTAAACCCCACTATTTCTACTCTTAAATTATTACTTTTGAACCTCATACTATCTACTGTATATCTAAGAGCTATCGTTCTGATATCTATAAAGGCCGTAACTTCAATGGACAACCCCATGCCAAGAAGTTGTGCTGAACATCTTTGCTCCACACTTCAACGTCCACACCAGACCTGAAACTTAGCAGAACTTCATATTTCATTCATTCAATTTTTAGGGGACTTTTGTTTTCCACTCTGACATCAGATCTTGAAAGACCCCAAACAGTTCAGAATCCAGAAGAGTTTGACCTGGAAATTTTCTTATGATAAAGGGCTTCAAGAAAAGTGATGCATTATGCCCTTCTCCACAGGTAGAATATCTGTAAATATAAGTAACGTCTTGAATTGTTCAATATCATAAAGTTTATTAAAGGAAACCAATCACCACGGATCTACCTATGAAGGTAGATCCGGTAGTAGTAGTGCACTAACAAATGTAAGTTTTGCCCTTTTTAGGGCTAATCCTTTAGTCCCCACAATCTTTTAGAAAGTTTAATGGCCTTGATATTCTCAAAAAGGCTCCCTAGTAGCAGACTATCGTCTGCCCCATCGTCTACCTATCCAGATATCTTCAGCGCACAGCTACAAGGAGCTGCGCGCACTCATCCACGAAGCCAGAGTTCTGCACATGAGCAGAACACAGGTCAATGGCTGCGCAATCTCTGCTCCAAAGCCGGAGCTACTGCACTGCGCCGTGTAGCCTCAGCTCCCTACTCCCACGCCCCAGTACCTCTTTAGAAAATTTGCATATCAAGGCCATTAAACTTTCTTAAAAATTGTGGTGTTAAGGATTAGCCTAAAACGGCTATCCTTACATTCATTAGAATGCCTTATACCTTATACATAGGATCCCCTCACGTATTTACTTCTTAAGAATTAAATTACATTTTTAAGAACATACCTCAGACTAATATTTGTTTGGAATTTGATACAATTGTTTCACTCCCCCACAGTGCCCCCATAGGAAAAATAAGTATTACATCAACGCTATTGTAATTAACATTAGCTCTGATAAAAGGCCGGGTTATACTGGTGACCCTTTACTCTAGTAACTCAAAATTAACAAAAATGGAATTTACATGACTGTTCCGGTTCTACAGGAAAACGCATGTGTAGGGAGAAGCCTGGCCCGCATGGAAATCTTCCTCTTCCTCACCACCATACTAGCAGAAGTCGACCTTGAGAGCCCACCGTAGACAGAAAGAACTAGTATAAGACCAGAACCCAACACCAATGATCCAGACCCATGTATACAAATGAAATTTGTCCCCCGTCTCTGATGCGGAACAGCTCTCACATCAGAGAAACTAAAATTTTTGGAACTTTGAGACTAGAGGCTGCTTCACCTTTTGGTCTTTTCAATTTTGAAAGACTGACGTTTCCAAAAGTTTTTTTGTTTTTTTTGTTTATGGTCATGGATGTCATCAATAATGTTCTAAAAGTCATTGCGTACATGTGTAATTATGTTGTGTTATAAAATTTTGGACCGTATTCGTTTCCTGTACAGTTTTTTGTTTTCATAATGTTGATTTTTTTATAACGTTTTTTTGTTCTTGAGGTTGAGGTATATGGTCAATGCTTAGTAGTTTTTATAAATATAAAGTGATGAAAAAGCCAAACTTATCCTTCTACTGAAAATTCGGTTTCATAACAAATTAGAAGTTTGGGTGCTGCTACGGTTCGGCTCAACCCCACACTGTCCGCCCGTTAATCCCTGTGGTCCTCCTGGCCACCTATGTGGGGTTAACTTTTAAAATACCTTCTCTCTTATAACCTTAAGAAGTTTGGATGGGAAGAGGCGTGGAGGAGCGAATCCAGGAGGAGGCCCCGTGCCTAGCGGAGATTCATGGAGGTTATGATGGTAAATATAGTATGAGGGTGACAAAATGTATACACTTATAAGGCTGCTTAGACCGGCAATACGGGTTCAGGTTCTGTAAAATTATGACCCTGGATGTCATCAAGTCCCAAAACTTCTATTGACCATTACCCTCACTAAAAAGCACTGGAGCGCCACACAAGTTCTATCACTTCTAATGAAATACAGACATTGGCCAACAATATTCAGAGGATTCATGCTTGATCATGTCGTATTAAACCATCCCAGATTTTGACTAAAGTCTTGATAGAGGGTATATGAGAGCAATTGTGGAATACTTACCTTTTGAGACAAAGCCTTGAGAAGAGTGCTGCAAAATAGTTAGAGGGTAGAGGATACTCAAGTGAGGGAGGAGGTTGTGTTTGTAGGTAATACTAAAATGTAGGTTTTCTGGATACGTTTGAAGGTTTGGAAGGGGGAACAGTTTGACACATTGTAGTATGGGAGATGCACGAGAACGCCCTGGAGATGGTTGTGAGATGAGGGATGTAATACAATGAAGCAGAAGGTCAGAAAGAACAGAGATTACTGAGACGGTTATTGGCTGATAAGGTCAGAGATGTGTAGAGGACAGGTTCTGGACGGCTTTGTAATCATGTTAATATGTTAAACTGAATTTGTTGTACAATGTGTAACCAGTGGAGAGTGGGCAGAGAGGAAGACTGAGGAGAATTGAGAGAGAACATGGGGTGAGCCGCAGCCAGAAGTTAGGATAGATTGGAGGTGCAGTAGAGAGTTAGCTGGAAGACTATAGAGAGAATGTTTCATAGAAGGCTGCATAGGACTGATCTTTACGACTCTTAGTAATTAAACGTGACATGCACCAGGGGAATTTCGACTATAGCGTTAAGCGTTGACGAAATTTTGGCTAGCATGAACAGGGATATCTAAGAGGAGAAGAATCAGAGGGACATGATTCTTTGTGTCCAAATTGAGGAAAATTGATCCAAATTAATCAAATCAAAAGACGAGGGGCACGTAGTCTCCTTCAGGAGGGAAAACAAGGGTTAATATCCAGAGGAGACACGGCTTCTTTCTCGGAAGATCTGTGGATCTGTGAAATAGTCAGCTCAGGAGCTGGGTCACAGCAGAGGACAGCAGAGAACTTCAAGAAGGGTCTAGGACAAGTAGAGCGACACTAAATGATCGGGACGCCGTTATGCGAGACGAACTTTGCCCGATGACTCGAGTGTCTGCCTCCGAATAACGAACAACCATTGAAGTCAATGGAGACTCGAAGCAATTTTTCAAGTGGGACCAAGGCTTGCAAGGTAAGCTTGGCCAAACCTGGAACTTCAGAAAAGGATGGAAACACACCACGGAAATTGGACAGGTGAAACGAGCAGGGGGCGCATGCATGGTTACCTCGTGAGGGCCTGCTAATCGCACTCGTATGCTCAAAATGTTGGGCACAGCATGGCCATGACAGAGTGACAGAATGAAGCTAGATAGAATCTAAAACATGCAATAATTGACCATGACACTATAGGGGACAGGCATGCAGAGGCAGCGGCATGCAGGCTAGAAGTGTTCATGGCGAAATACTACCTAAATGAGACTCGATTCTTCAAACCAATGGGGGACAGAGAGGACAACGGAGGTGAGCAAAAGTGCTACAAATAGATCCGTACCAGATAAAGTTTTGCCAGTATATTTGTGGATTTACACAGCAGGTGGCGACAAAGTTAACATGGAATGCCATGCAAAACAACCAAAATTCTGCCTGACACAGACTCGTGTTGATAAGGGGACCTGTATGGAGGCAGTGGACTAGTAGTAGAGTAAAGGCTCTGCAGTTAAAAAATGTTAGTTGGATCTGGGCTGGAGCTGGCGCTCCGTGCCAGGCGAGGCTTTCGCCAATCCAAGCCCTGTCTTCTAGGTACTCCCAAACGCACTTCGTAAACCTTGTTGTATAGATCCGAGTGTAGTAAGCGGTTATTATAAGTGTTTAGGTTGCGGGGTGAGGGGAAGGTAACAAGAGCGCAGAAGCGCATGATGGCCTGGAGCTGCACTCCGCTGCCAGGCGCGTCTTTCGAAATCCAGCCCCTGTCTCTAGGTACTCCCAAACAGCACTTTGATCTAAGATCAGGTGTAGTTGTTCTATAGAGTTTAGGATATGGCGGGTGAGGGGAAATGGGAAAAGAGTGCGCAAGAGCGCTGAAATATCCCTAAATGGTAGAAGTTTGCAAGTATATTTGTGTGGATTACACGCAGGGTGCGACAGGTAAACAACGGTGATGTGGATCCATGACACAACCCAAATTCTGCCTGACACACTCGTTTGATAAGAGGACGATGTAGGGAGGCAGCGAGAGGACGACTGTTGGACGGTAGGAATGGAGCCAAGTGTGGCGGTTGGCTATGGAGACAATTAATGGTCGGTTGTATGGGCAGTCCCCCAAACCTTTTTCCACCCGAGGAGCCGGTGGGGGCCCTCCCCGTCACATGGGCAGCGCGTGCATGTATGTGGCCCCAGTCCAAACCTGTTCAAGGGGCGGAGTGGCTAGTCTCACCATGGATGATTGAGTGCGTCTGTGGCAGACCCAACTTGTAAACCCGCGGGAGGTGGTGGCCCCTTGCAGTAACTGGAATAGATTGCGTGCTGCGTGGCCGTCCACCACTTGTGGTCCGCGGGGCAGAGGATAGGTTGGCCCCCGTAAACTGAGGATAGCTGAGTGCTTCTGTGGCAGTCCCCCAGATGTTTAAACCGAGCGCATGCTAGGATAGGGTGGCCTCCAGGCGAATACATGGGCTCGTGAGATATAGTTTTCTTATACTCATGAAATATCCAGAAATACAAGGTAAGGACTTATTTTTACAACTTAATTCCTCTTTTGCACAGACTCCCCCCCCCCCCATCTACCAAAACTATATTCCAAGAGCCACAAGATTCCTATCAATTTTATTAATGTTAAAGAAAACTTGTCATCTGGTTTTGCCCCACTAAACTATCAGCCCCCTCGGATTGGGAGTGAAATATCCTTTTATGAATTCTCTCTTTTGAGTCAATATTTGTCCCCCAAAGTCAGGCTGGCAGTTTAGTGGGGTAAAACCCACTAAAGGTTCCCTTTAAGTTCCCTTTAAGCAAGTGGAAGAGCTAAAAGAGATATGGAAGATTATGGAAGAAAAACAAATCCTTATGACAGATGGTGGCACGAAGATGTGTGCATCTAAGGACTTAAGAAAATCTTGTTTGGTTATCAATAGACCATCACCGCATGATGAACAGGATCTTGACTAAAACAAGTATCAAAATACATTGGAGGAGATTCATTATGGCTTCTACACAATTTTTCTGGGTTTTGTCCTGGGCTTTTAAATCTCCCTGTGCCCACCAGTTTCGGGCTTTGTCTACCCCACGCAACAGAATGGGCATGGGCGGAAACCGGAAGGGGAGTGGGTCAGCCGTTCATATTTACTGCAGTCTCCATCATAAAGCCAGTGGAGACTATGGCAAAACTCTGCCAGTTCCGATTTGGTCTAAAGTTTGGAGCTGGCAGAGTTGGCAAAGGAGCCTCTTATTCCATATGGGTGCCGGCAGAGGGAGACCGGACTCCCACTTTGTCTTTAAGTTCAAAAGAAAAAGAAAGAAGACATCTGTAGTTGTATGGAAAGTAATAGGACTTATTGGGGCACATTTACTCATTGTGCGTCCAACTTCCTGCATGTGTCGCTTCCCCGTTGAGGTCCGCCAGAGTTCACCTTCTTCTTCCCGGTGCATGTAAGTGCTGATCTTGCCACACAATTTCATTTTTAAATTCTGCAGTTTGTCCGAATCAGGCCGGTTGTCCGACGGCCACGCCCCTTTATTTGTGTTGCATTAAAGCCGGCACCGATGCGCCACAAACTGATCGGGTGCACCAAAAACCAGGGGGAATTCAGAGCAAAACGGAAAAATTCGGGAAACCCCATGCAAATGCGTCCGTTGGACCCTTAGTAAATGTGCGGCATAATTCAGTAATAATGAAGATGATATAGAGAATAACTAGACATGTAAACCATGTATAATGAGGATTGGAAAAGAGCACAATAAGGCATTTATTAATGATCTCATGTTATTGGTAGATAAAAACTTACTGGGTGTCCTGGCCATAGAAAAATGCTAATGCTTTTTCATTCAACCCTTAACTGTAACATGTAAATTCCAAAAAATAGAAGAAATTTGGGCACTCAAGATCCATAATAAAGCCTCCTTGTTTCTTCATTCTTTAATATCGTGATACATCAAATTTGTGGACCCCAATTCAAATTATGCAGATTTACGTGTTTCGGCTGTTTGCCTTGGTATAGATCTGTGGCATGGATATTGACATAGTCACAAATTTATTGTAAGCAAAACATGAAACTTTTCCAACATTACTCTTTGTATCTCTACATGATGCATCTTTGTAGATTGTTCCAGGGGGGCTGTGCCTTCAGTTTTTGTCATCTGATGGAACAGGACATTTCTGTCAGGCTCAGAGGTAATGGATCCTCTGAACCACCGCGGACGATGACACAAGCCGACACTTGGGACGGGAGTCTAAGTGGTACCTGGTTTTCACTAGAGCCTGCTGCAAAGCGGGTTGGACTTGCTGTGACTTGGTACCACCTGGTTGTTCCACAGGCGCGACTGGCAGCCAAAGTCGTGGTAAAGGAACATCAGGCAATCTCATAGTCGAGGACAGGCAGGAGGTCAGGACAGGTGGGCCTGGTTCAGAGTCAGGGACGTAGCAATAGGTCAGGGCAGATGGCAGAGGAACGTAGTCAGGAACGGAGCCGGGGTTACAACGGGGTTACACAGTTTTCTCTGAGGTACGAGGCACAAAGATCCGACAGGGTGTGATGAAAGAGGCAGGTTAAATAGCTCTCTGGGAAAATGGCCAGTGCCAATTAACGATGCGCTGGCCCTTTAAATTTTCTGAAGCTGGCACGCCTTAGGCGATGAGGATGCACGCACACAAGCCGCGGGCCGGAATCTGGAACGGGGACAGGTGAGTGGTTCCGGCGCTGCGCCAGTGGGCACTGAGGGGCACGGGAGAAACCGCGACCCACAATATGAGTCGCAGGAACACCCGTGACAATTTCTAAGCATGTTATCTTATCTTCCATTTGGAATATAGTTGTTGTACATGCAGTGTGATATGGAAACATTTAGTCTATGAAACATAAAATACCTCTCCTTTGTTATGTCCCTGTAAAATTCAGAGAAGATCCACAAAGAGATTGATAACATCATTGGAAAAGATCGATGTCCATCAATAGAAGACAGGAGTAAGATGCCCTACACAGACGCCGTGATCCACGAGATCCAGAGATTTTCAGATATTGTCCCTACAGGAGTTCCTCATGCTACTAGCAAGGACACAACCTTCCGAGGATATCACATCCCTAAGGTTCGGTTTGTTGGTCTTGTCAACCTCTTATCTTTTAACCCCATATTTCTACTCTTAGAGAATTATACTTTTGAACCTCATACTATCTACTGTATATCTAAGAGCATATGTTCTGATATCTATAAAGGCCGTAACTTCAATGGACACCCCATGCCAAGAAGTTGTGCTGAACATCTTTGCTCCATACTTCAACATCCACCCAGACCTGAAACTTTAGCAGAACTTCATATTTCATTCATTCAATTTTTAGGGGACTTTTGTGTTTCCACTTCTGACATCAGTCTTGAAAGACCCCAAACAGTTCAAGAATCCAGAAGAGTTTGACCCTGGAAATTTTCTTTATGATAAAGGCGGCTTCAAGAAAAGTGATGCATTCATGCCCTTCTCCACAGGTACGAATATCTGTAAATATAAAGTAACGTCTTGAATTGTTCAATATCATAAAGTTTATTAAAGGAAACCAATCACCACGGATCTACCTATGAAGGTAGATCCGGTAGTAGGTGCATCTAACAAATGTAAGTTTTGCCCTTTTTAGGGCTAATCCTTTAGTCCCCACAATCTTTTAGAAAGTTTAATGGCCTTGATATTCAAGGCCCCAGTAGCCTCTTTGATCCTCCTATCAGATATCTTCAGCGCACAGCTACAAGGAGCTGCGCGCACTCATCCACGAAGCCAGAGTTCTGCGCATGAGCAGAACACAGGTCAATGGCTGCGCAATCTCTGCTCCAAAGCCGGAGCTACTGCACCTGCGCCGTGTAGCCTCAGCTCCGGCTACTCCACGCCCCAGTACCTCTTTAGAAAATTTGCATATCAAGGCCATTAAACTTTCTTAAAAATTGTGGGGTCTAAAGGATTAGCCTAAAAACGGCTATCCTTACATTCATTAGAATGCTCTTATACCTTTATACATAGGATCCACCTCACGTATTTTACTTCTTAAGAATTAAACTACATTTTAAAGATCATACCTCAGACTATATTTGTTTTGGAATATGCAACAATTGTTTCACTCCCCCACAGTGCCCCCATAGTAAAAATAAAGTATTACACCAACGCTATTGTAATCGACATTAGCTCTCGCTAAAAGGCCGGGTTACATAGCTGGTGACTCTTTACTCTATTAACTCAAAATTAACAAAAGTGGAATTTAAAAAGACTGTTACGGTTCTACAGGAAAACGCATGTGTATGGGAGAAGGCCTGGCCCGCATGGAAATCTTCCTCTTCCTCACCACCATACTACAGAAGTCGACCTTGGAGCCTACCGTAGACAGAAAGAATCTGAGTATAAGACCAGAACCCAACACCAATGCATCCAGACCCCATGTATATAAAATGAAATTTGTCCCCCGTCTCTGATGCGGAACAAGCTCTCACATCAGAGAAACTAAAATTTTTGGAACTTTGAGAACTAGAGGCTGCTTCAACTTTTGGTCTTTTCAATTTGAAAGACTGACGTTTTCCAAAAAGTTTTTTTGTTTTTTTTGTTTATGGTCATGGATGTCAATCAATATATGTTCTATAAAGTCATTGCGTACATGTGTAATTATGTTGTGTTAATAAAAATTTTGGACCGTATTACGTTTCCTGTACAGTTTTTTGTTTTTCATAATGTTGATTTTTTTATAACGTTTTTTTTGTTCTTGAGGTTGAGGTATATGGTCAATGCCATATAAATAGTTTTTATAAATATAAAGTGAAAAAGCCAAACATATCCTTCTACTGCAAAGTTCCGGTTCATAACAATATTAGAAGTTTGGGTGCTGCTACGGGTTCGGCTCAACCCCACAATGTTCCCGCCATTAATCCCTGTGGTCAATGCTGGCACCTATTGTGGGGGTTAACTCTTTAAATACGCTTCTCTCTTATGACCTTAAGAAGTTTTGGTCTGGGGAAGAGGAGTGTGGAGGACTGAATCCAGAAGGAGGCCCAGTGCCTAGCGGAGAGATTCATGGAGCATAAAGGTATGAGGGTAAATACAGTATGAGGGTGACAGCAATGTATACACTATATAAGGCTGCTTAGACCGGCAATGGGGTTTCAGGTCCGTAAAATTATGATCCTGGATGGCCATCGAATACCATTAACTTCTGATTGACCATTAACCCTCAATTAACAAGCGCTGGAGGCGCCACACAAGTTCTAATGAAAACTACAACATTGCGCCAACAATATTCCAGAGGATTCATGCTTGATCATGTCTTATTAAACCATCACCATATTTTGACTAAAGTCTCGATAGAGGGTATATAGAGAGCAATTGTGGTATATACTTACCCTTTGAGACAAAGCCTTGAGAAGAAGTGCTGCCAAAATAGTTAGAGGGTAGAAGGATACACAAGGTGAGGGAGGATATCGTGTTTGTAGGTAATCCTATACATGTAGGTTTTCTGGATACGTTAGAAGGTTTGGAAGGTAGGGAACAGTTTGACACATTTTGGTAGAGTATGGGAGATGCACGGGAGAAGTCCTGGAGATGGTTGTGAGATGAGCGGATGGTAATACAATGAAGCAGAAGGTCCTGTGAAGAACAGAGATTACGTGTGAGACGTTATTGGCTGATAAGGTCAGAGATGTGTAGACGGGACAGGTTTTGGACGGCTTTGTAAATCATGGTTAATATGTTAAACTGAATTTGTTGTACAATGTGTAACCAGTGGAGAGACTGGGAGAGAGGAAAGTCTGAGGAGAATTGAGGAGAGAAATGGGTGAGCCGGGCAGCAGAGTTAAAGGGGTTATCCGGGTTTAAAAAAATTTTTATGGCCGGGCTGGGGAGGGCTATTTAAACACAATAAACATCTACTTACCTCCTCCGGTGCTGCCGATGTCCCGCGCCGCGGCTGGTCTTCTCCGTGCGCCGGTTTCATTACAAGGGCGCACAGGGAGCTTCCGGCCGGCCGGATGCTCCCATGCGCACCATCTCCCAGCGCTTACAATGCTGAGAGATAGGGACGGATGGGAGGAGCCGTCCACATCGCGGACCGGAAGCTCCCTGTGCGCGGCTTCCGTGCCCCTGTAAACAAACAGGGGCACGGATCAAAGGGACCGCGGCGCGGGACATCGGCGGCTCCGGAGGAGGTAAGTACATGTTTATTATGTTTAACTAGCCTTCCCCAGCCCGGACATAAGATATTTTTTAAACCCGGATAACCCCTTTAAGGATAGATTGGAGGGGCAGTAGAGAGTTAGCTGGAAGACTACAGAGAGGAATGTTTCATAGAAGGCTGGCATAGGATTGATCTTTACGACTCTTAGTAATTGAAACTTGACATGCACCAGTGTAATTCGACTATAGCGTTACAACGAGTACATAGAATCAAATTTGGGCATGAACAGGGATCTAAGAGAGAAGACTAAGAGGGGACATGATTCATTTGTGTCCATATTGAGGAAAATTGATCCAAATTAAATCAAATCAAAAGACAGGGGGGTACTGTCTCCTTCAGGAGAAAACAAGGTTTAATATCCAGAGGAGACACGGCTTCTTTACTGGAAGATCTGTGGATCTGTGAAATAGCCAAGCTCAGGAGCTGGTCACAGCAGAGATAGCAGAGAACTTGAAGAAGTCTAGATGCTTGTTAACATCAAAATAGCATTGACCTTTAGGTTATAATATAGAATGTATTCCCTTAAATCCCTTCTTATCCAATCCCTTCCTTTTCTTGGTTGAACTTATTGGGCTGTATATAATATAACCATGAGGGAGCTTTATATAATATAACCATGTGGGGGCTGTATATAATAAAACCATACGGGGGCTGTTTTTGCTACTATAAACTAGGAAATATTTTAGGGAGACTTTAATGCCGCCATGTGAGTTTACAAGGGGGCCTACTGAGGCTTTGTCACCCCGGGGCCTAATGAAACCTGGAGCCAACCCTGCAGCTGAGTTCATAGCTTTGTGTCCTGATGATGATTTGTAACCTTCTGAGAGACCTTTAAAGATATGTTTGTGCCAAATTCCCAGCAGTTTATTGGCTTTTGGCACACACAGATGTTTGTATTGCCAGTGATTGTCCTTGTCACCCAAGATCAATCTATAAAACAGGTCACAGGTTCAGTAGGACATGTTGGTTTACGACTGTTTTGAAACTTCATACTTGAGTTAGGATCTGCATGGTTTATATTATCCGAACTTGGCTTTGAACTCCCATGATCCTTGTGTGTTATTATATGCAGTCATCAGACCATCAAGGTGCCACAGACCTCAATGTCCTGGCCACCAAGAATAAATAAACTTTGCAGGGTTACAGGCTGTAGGTGAGCGTTATCATACACCTACATGATGAAATCCCGATCTGGTGTAGAAATGAGCCGTGGCATGCAAACTTTCACTTTCGCTGCAGTGTGTAGGGGGCGTGGCAGGAATACGGTGCACCGCTCCACTCCTCCACCGGCTGTGCCGCCTTCACCCCTATCCGGCAATAAACTGGCACAAAGAGTATAATACTAACAATACCCGGCACTTCACAAGTCATTGAGATCATCTCAGGGTGTCTACACCAGTTTTCTTCCGTAGAGTCCTGATTAATGTCCCCCTATATTTTTAGCACTGTAGGACTGTTTTAATTACACATAATATGAAGGGACACAACTTGAAGCCACCTGCCCCTCAAAGTGAAATTTATACCAGGCTCCCAGATATAATATATTGTTAATTGTATTAAAGGAAACCTACCATCTGATTTGATGCATTTTGAAGCAAATATACCTGGAGAATGCTGTAGCTACACTGATGCAGGATCATATCTTGGTTAATCCCTGAGCTAAGTGTTTTTGCTGATAAAACAGATATAACATTATGATAATGAAGCTCTGCCCCTTCTATGGCTCCTTCAGCACTTGGGTGAGTTTTTCTCTGCAGGAGAGGACGGTGCAATCACTTTTCTCCCTGCCAGACAAAATAATCAATTGCCGCACCATCCCCCAGCTGCTGTGTATGAGTGATCCAGCTCAGGTTGATTAGTGCTTGCAATTCCAAGCTCCGATGTATTTATCTTGGCAGTCATGCTGTCCCAGCTTTCTCAAGGTCCTGAATGTTTTAATTGCTTTTTTCTGCAAAACCACTCAGCTCAGGGATTAACCAAGATATGATCCTGCATCAGTGTAGCTACAGCAGTCTCCAGGTATGTTTGCTTCATACTGCACCAAATCTAATAGTAGATTTTCTTTAACTTCTTTGATATCAGGAAGAGACACCTCATGGGCTCCAGAAGGATCCTGGCCCCAGGTACAACCACAACCTCTGCACCCCATTAAGCAACACATCTTACTATATGGCACATCATAACAGTGGGGAGTTGATAGGAGGGACCTGTCCTACCAAATATCTGCTCCTAGATAAACTAATAAAAAGAAGTCCTATGAATGGTGGGAATGTCCCCCTAAGAGTTCACAATGCAAAGAGAAGTTTAACTTTAGATATGCTAATTGGACATCACTATACAAAATTTTAAATGCAAAGCCATAAATTATTCTTCTTCCCAAATGTTCTCCATTTCCATTTCATATAATTTTCAATATTATCATTGAAATATGAATATTAAGTATTTCAATAGAATAGTTGTGTTTTAGGGACATTTTAAAATGTGTTTTACATTATATAAAATGTTATTAACCTTTTTTCCACTTTAAACATACTTCCATTGGAACGTCTGACTGCTTGTTGAAGCTACGGCACTGATATGTTAAGGTATGATGCATGTGTAAACAGCTACTGGAACAGCCCAGGGGTACATATTAGACCTCGGGGCTGCCAGGGGAAGGATCGGATTTCCCCATGAAATTGCACGGGGGGTTGGGGGGTGGGAGTTGTGCAAACCAGGGGGACACACACAGAATCCCATTACACTCCACGGTTATGTTTAACCACGGCATGTAAGGGGTTATCATCAGCGATCCAAGTTATCTCCGGTTGAGGGGTGTTAGAGCATAGGGTCAGCTGTAATATACAGGTGACACCCACTGGCACCATCTCCACTTATGCGCCAGATGCAAGAAGTCACTTGCAGTACTATTACGTCCCATTGCAGGAAGGGGTTAAATAATTTAGTCGGTGGGAAAATAAACAAAACCTATAAAACTAAACAAAACACTTAAAGAAATTATATTTGGGGAGGGAAAAGAGGAAATGTGGTGGGATTGGGGGGGGGGCAACAATGCAATCAAGAGCGAGATTTAATGTATGAAACTCAGAGTGGGCAAATATGAGGACCAGATGTCATTGAATGCCCCTTATTTTCCATCATCAGCGGCACACAATTCCATATGCATGATCAGATTTAGGCTATTTTCACATGACCCTATGGGGGACTTATATACGCCATTTGTACATCCCCCATAGACGGCAATGGCCGCATGGCAAGGTACAGAAGCGGTACGGTGCCGCACACATGCAGCTCCGTACCATCCTGTAGCCAGGAGAAAGATAGGACATGACCTATCTTCTCCCGGTATACGGCGCCGTGCGCCATATATCGCTATGGAGAGGGGCGGGGTGAGCAGCAGTCACTCCCTCCTCCTCTTTCCGGCACCTACATGTGCCCGCCGCACTACTACGGTGAATGTAGTCTTAGTAAGGTCTATGACATTCCAAGTGAGTTGGCCGGAGCTGCAATCCCAGAAGTAGAGGTATAAAAGATTTTTTTTTTCTGCTCAAGTGAAAGGCCGGTGGTCAAACAGCTTTGTCCAGTTCCAGGAATATGACAAAATTCAACGCAGCGCCTACATAGGAAATGCCGGAGATGTTGCGCGCGCACGGTCGCGCAGCGCCGAAGCGTCTTCTGCTCTAAAGTTTAAAAAGTGTTAAAACCGCGATACAGCAGTTTATAACACTAACGAAAGTAAGTACCGGCACCAGCTCACCCTGAGCTCACCCTGAGCTGGTGCTCGGTACTTACTGCTTACCCCGGCCATTCTAACTGGTAGGTTTCCTTTAATGTATTTTTTAAGAAATGTTTCTTTGTAGAAGTGTTTAGTACCATAGATTGTGTTATATAAATTTTATTTAGAGTGGTAGGGCTCTGGGTGAGAAAATAATAGAAACTAGCAATGGATGTAGAGAGGAACATTAAAACACTGCGCACCAAAAACTCTTTATTGGGTCATTTTTGAAACAGTCATCACATACAAAGCGAAGGTGATGCGTACCGGACCATAGAATGGAGGTTCTTACTCGAGAAAAGCACAGACACTTCTTAAATACCTGTGCAAGCCGTGTAATCCCCGAAAACGGTGCACAGTCCGACAAAAGTGCATTGCGTGACCCTTAGTAAATGAGCCCCTCTGTGATTATTGGTATTTTTTTCAATGTAATATTTATCATTTTATGTATTTGATTTGGACCCTATGGGGTTTATTTTCTAAGGGTCCGTGGATCGCATTTCCGTCGGACTGTTCATGTTTTTCAGGATTTGCGGTGCTGGGACAGGGATGTGGAAGGGGAATGTGTGCACGCGATCGGATTGTGGCACAGCTGCGCCGCTTTCATGTGACAGAAATCGGGGGAGGGGGGGGCGATCCGACTGATTCGGACTGAGCGTGGGATTTAATATTCAAATTGTGTCGCAACTAATGCACTTACATGCACCAGGAAGAAGAAGGTGAACTCCGGGGACCTGAGCGGGGAAGCGACACATGCAGGATATCGGGCGCAGGATCTTAGTGACTCCCCGCACAGCGCATTATACACGGACAATGCACTTACATGCACCAGGAAGAAGAAGGTGAACTCCGGGGACCTGAGCGGGGAAGTGACACATGCAGGATATCGGGCGCACGATCTTAGTGGCTCCCCGCACAGCGCATTATACACGGACAATGCACTTACATGCACCAGGAAGAAGAAGGTGAACTCCAGGGACCTGAGCAGGGAAGCGACACATGCAGGATATCGGATGCACAATCTTAGTGACTCCCTGCACAGCGCATTATACACGGACAATGCACTTACATGCACCAGGAAGAAGAAGGTGAACTCCAGGGACCTGAGCAGGGAAGCAACACATGCAGGATATCGGATGCACAATCTTAGTGACTCCTCGCACAGCGCATTATACACGGACAATGCACTTACATGCACCAGGAGGAAGAAGGTGAACTCCGGGGACCTGAGCGGGGAAGTGACATATGCAGGATATCGGATGCACAATCTTAGTGAGTCGTGGCACAGGGCATTGTCGTCGGTCAACGCACAGCGGGGATCGCGACAGGACCAGGTAAGTAATGTGCCCTGATATGTTTGAAACACTGACATCTCGGGCAGTATTTTCTTCTACGCCATTTCACATAATTCTGTTATTGAATACCAACCTTCATTCAATGTCCTTCTATTTGTGATTACAGATTTTTGCTTTCATCCTTTCCCCTTGGTGGTCTCTCTATTCTCTTTTTTGTTGGATTGTTGACGCTGTTTATAAAAAAATTACATTTTCCGTAGAACTTTCTTTTATGGCAATGAACTAAAATATGACAATGATCTGAGAGGAGTCATGTGAGCTGCTCTTATACTTTATTGCTGAGGTTTTATCTGGTTGATAATAATAATCGTATTTTCCATATATTAGGCAATACTAGTGTAACTCTGACCTCTGATATGAGCCTCTGCCCAAACATGTTGTATCAGTGCCCATTACCTGCCAATATATAATTACAGAGGAGCTCAGCACAGACAGAACTATAGTCCCCGGGGCACAGGATGACTCTGAGCATTGCAACGACGCTTCTCCTGACCACTGGGGTCACCCTACTAATCTATCTTATAAAGTGGTGGCATGGGGTAAGACAGAAGAACCTACCTCCAGGACCGACCCCTCTACCCATCCTGGGGAATCTCCTACAGATCAGCACCTCTGAGCTACCACAGTCTTTAGTTAAGGTAAGTAAATGTAATTGCCCTACTACTCCTGTTAGGTAAGTGGTTTTATAGTAAATCTATCTATAAATCTGTTCATAAAATTGCTCAAATGTTATGGAGATAAGATAATAGAAATGTGACGCCTTGGGCTGGGCGGTTTGCCATATACAATTAGAGTATATGCTAGATATATCTAAATATGGATGTAGCGGATAGAATATTTTTTTGGTGAAAATGGTTTCTTTGGATGATTTGGTTTTAGTGTCCAGCACCACAATCTGCCTGCAGCGCCCCCGCAGTTGTAATAAAGAATTGCATGGTTTTCATTATATTGAAAGCAACGAGCTAACTGTTTTGTATTGTCCTCAGAGAGACTCTCTTTGGCTTATAAGGTGTTATCCTAAAATAAGACCTTCCCTTTTTTTAGCTAAGAATCTTTTGTAACAAAGCGAGAATTGTGCCTCGGGCAGCACTTCCTCCTGTCTGCAGGGGGCAGCAGTCTTTAGGAAATAGAGGCAGCTCAGCATTCAACAGGCTGAAGTTGACTCCAGCAGTAGTGAGTCGTGTCAGGGAAAGTTGAGAAAGGATAGAGGTATGGCCGCTTTTTCTATCAGAGGCAGTGATATTGATTCACAAAGGAGAGTCCCCTGACTCTTCTGTTCATGTGTGAGGTTCAGAAAATTACAAAGCAGCAAAACCGAAGCATGGCAGTCGCGTCAGAGAAGTGTGTGGGGGAAGGACATGCGCCCCTGCACATTGTGACCTACTAGTACAGCTATGAGCAGCTTCATTAGCCCTCCGATGACATCATGAAGGGAACCAATCGGCAATCCAAGATGGGGCGCCCATTGGAAGCACTGTTAGGTACCACTGTCGGCTATGACCGCACCACCTAACAGGTTAAATCCAGTAACACAGCTGATACCTGTCACGTATAGAGAGGGCTTAGCCCTTGTATATAGTCATAAAGCAGTATGGAAGTGGTTAACATGTCTCTCTGTTTATGTAAAAGAAAGTCTACCAGGTGGACATATCTCCCCTACCGAGCTTTGTTTTAGAGGACATCTATGACCAGAACCAAGGATTGTAAACCAAGCCCACTGACATACCGGTGTGTGCACCCTCGGGCAGGATCTGCCCTTCTCTTACATGCTTAGCTGCCCAGGTTTTTACAAAAAAATGCTTTTAAAATTATGCAAATAAGGCTGAGGGGCTTCAGGACCCATAGGTGTTAATGGAGCCTGTCTTATCTGTCTTATTTGCATAATTTTTAAAGTCTTTTTTCTTAAAAACGAGGATATAGGAAGCTTAAAGTTGAGTAGATCCTACCAGAGGGAGCACACACCAGTATATCCGTGTGCTCGGTTTACAATCCTTGATCCTGGTGGTAGATGTCCATAAAAGGTAGATGGGGGGCTGCTATTTATTCGCTAACCTCAGGCAGTAGAAGTATTAGGTGCATACCTGCCCTAACCCGCTTCACTTCCAGGTTTGGCCAGGGGTGGCACAGAGCAGATGAACGCTGATATACTGCAACTGGATGACAGAGCAGTGTGAAAACCAATTAAAAAATAAAAACTAAATACATATTACATGCGCCATTTCTTTATATGTTTTCTATATCATTATATGTTTTTTATATCTTTGTAGCTGAGCGAGAAGCATGGACCTGTCTACACCCTCTACCTGGCAAACTTTCGGACGATAGTACTGACCGGGTACGATGCGGTGAAGGAAGCCTTGGTGGACCGCAGTGATGCCTTCAGCGATAGAGGAGACACAGGAGCAGGAGAATTTCTTCAGAGGGGTTTTGGTAAGAGTTATAGGAAATAACAGCTTAAAGCTTCTACTTCTCCATGATCTACGTACGGAAGCAGTTCCTGAATCTGTAGGATGATGTATTTCTTGTTTTTTAACTGATATTCTCCAGCCATAAGCTCAGAATCTTTGGTGACATCATTCTCTGTAGCACTTTTCTTGTGCTGACAGAATGGTGGCTCATCTAAGTGCTTGTATTCAGAATGGTGGCTTAGGTGTAGTTGTAGAATAATGGGGCAGATTTACTTACCCGGTCCATTCGCGATCCAGCGGCGCGTTCTCTGCGGAGTATTCGGGTCTGGTCGGGATTCACTAAGGTAGTTCCTCCGACGTCAACCAGGTGGCGCTGCTGCGCTGAAGTCCGCCAAGGCCCGCCGAAATCCACTCAGGTTCACCGGCCTATTCCTGGTGAAGGTAAGCGCGAGTGCCGCGAAATTTTTTTTTTTCCGAATTCGTCGGGTTTTCGTTCGGCCACACCCCAGATTTCCGTCACGTGCATTCCAGCGCCGATGCACCACAATCCGATCGCGTGTGCCAAAATCCCGGGGCAATTCAGGGAAAATCGGCGCAAATCGTAAATATTTGGGTAACACGTCGGGAAAACGCGAATCGGGCCCTTAGTAAATGACCCCCAATATGTCAAATCCTTTACCTCTAAGGGCAATAACTGTCAGACTGGCCCATCAGATTACCAAAAGTTCCTCTAGTGGGCCAGAGCTCCTGCCCTATGTTTTACTTTAGAGTTTCGGCAGAAGACAACCCAGTTTGTAGGTGACCAAGGTCTATTGCTTAGGGGTGGACGAAAGGTTAATCACTATAATGGTGACCACTATGGGTAATATGATACCATTTTTTAAAGTAATCATCTAAGTATTTTTCAATTTCTGAAGAAACCCTTTAACTTACAGGAGTCGTTGCGAGCAATGGAGAAAGATGGAAAATCCTTCGAAGATTCTCTCTAACAACTTTGAGAAATTTTGGAATGGGAAAGAGGAGCATTGAGGAAAGAATCCAAGAAGAAGCCCAGTTTCTAGCTGAGAAATTTATGAAGGATAAAAGTGGGTAGAGATCCAAAAATATTAGTCTCATACTCTCAGATTGTCCATAAGTATCAAATAGCTAATATTTAACGATTGCTCAGAGCCACCCATGTTTACATTTTTTGTGGTCCATAGTATTTTCATTTTTGTATTATATCCTACAGCAAGACCAATACATAACCAACTCTTTTGTACTGAATAACAGATGATCCCATTGACCCAACACATATCACACGACTGGCTGTTTCCAATGTCATCTGCTCCATTGTGTTTGGTGAAAGATTTGACTACGACAACCAAAGATTCGGGACTCTTTTGTCAAATATTAATGTTCTTATTCAATTATTCACTGGTGCTTCTGGGCAGGTACGTTTAGAGACCGTCTAAAATTTATATTGAGGGAAATGTAATTAACTTAATTTTCCAACAACAGTCACTTCATCATAAGTCCCACTCAAATGGAAGGCAACTAGTCCGCAGTAACCTGGTTTGGCAGTTTACTTCCTGCTCCATTCTTAGTGTATAATTTGCTGTGAATGATCTGTGGAAGTGCTGGGTGTTAGACTCCCATCAATCTGATGTTGGATACTTCTTCATTGGATGTGTTTGGAATATTTTTATTTTAGTGCAGGGTATTACACTATTAACGAATGGCAGGCTCTGTATTAGGTCATTCCCTCAAAGGATCCAAGTTGCCAAGAGACACCATGCCAAGTGATGTTATGCACCAACCACACCCCTGAAGCTTACAGGCTAGGAAGAAACCCTCTGTTTTTATCCATTTGTCATAGTCCTTTTTTCCGTCCTCATCTTTGTCAGGATCTAAAATAGTGGATCCTCTGTGCCACCGCGAGCAATGGCGTAAACCAGAGCCCCCCACAAAGCGGGATGTACTTGCAGCGGCAAGGTACCACCAGGTCTCTCCACAGGCGCAACTTTGCCAGCGGTGGTGGCCAAGGTGTGGTACTAAGTCGTGAGGCAGAATCGTGGTCAGGGAAGGGCAGAAGGTTGAGACAGGCAGCACAGGATCAATGTCAGGAACAAGGCAGGGGTCCGGACAGGCAGCACGGAGTCAATGTCAGGAACGGAACCAGGGTCACAACAGAAGATCAGAAATACAGCAAATCCCATGGAATAGCTTTCTCAGAGGCACTTGGCATAAAGATCCGTCGGGGAATGCTGGGAGAGACAGGCTTTTATCCAATTTCCTCGAAATGGCCAGGACCAATCAGCGGTGTGCTGGCCCTTGAAATCTTTGAGACCCTAGGAGGCAGGGACGCGCATGCCAGGCTGCTGGAGCCGGAGCAGAAAAGACAGGTAAGACAGCGGGGAGGGGAGCTGGGGACTGGAGAGAGACACGGGTGTGCCCACGACCCAGGATGTGGGTCACGGGGACACCCGTGACAATCTTCTTGTTGAAACACATTTGACATCTTTGCAAGTAAAAGGACAATTGGAAGGTGGTACCACTACAGGATCTGGCCACAAAGTGTTTCTTGTATTCTGTAACCATAGAAATATAAAACATGGTATCAATTGAAGAAAAGTATGTCAACATATAAATGCTTTTTGCATTTCAGCTTTTTAACATGTTGCCAACCATAATGGCCTACATCCCTGGTCCTCATCAGAAGATCTTCAAAATTTTGGACGAGCTGAAACTTTTTATTAGAGAGATAGTGAAGACCCACCGGGCCACCCTGGATGAGAACTGCCCTCGCGACTACATAGATTGCTTTCTTATTAAGATGAAAGAGGTAGGTTTTTTTTAAATAATATTATTTTAATGACTTACACAAACAGCTCTGAGCTCTCACATTAAAATAATATTACATTAATGTTTTTCAGGAAAAAAATAATCCAGACACAGAATTTCATGAGGAAAACTTAGAGGGAACGATATTAGATTTATTCTTTGCTGGAACAGAGACAACAAGCATGACCCTGAGATATAGTTTTCTTATACTCATGAAATATCCAGAAATACAGAAAAGTGACTTGACGAGTCCAGAAGGCAGTTATGGGGGCAACATTTACTTAGACCTGGTCCAGTCGCCATCGCGGCGGTCGTGTCCGGCGGGCATTCGTGGTCTGCCGGTGATTCCTAAGGTGTGCCGCAAAGTCCAATCAGGTGTCGCTGCTGGGGCCGAGGTTCGCACCTGAGTTCACCTTCTTCTTGGTCCCGTGCCTGTAAGCCGCTTGATTGTTTCGGACACAAAGGTTTGTTAAAATTCCAACGTTTTTGCCGAATCCCGGTTGGCCCCCCCCCAATTTTCTGAGTGTGAAATGGGCGGCTGCGCGGCAATCGATCGCCGTGGCGCCAAAAACCCGGGGGCCAATCGGAATTGCCGGTAAACCGATGAAAGTGCGCGATTTGACCCTAGTAAATGAGCCCCTTGACTCACCTCACAAGGAAGTAAACCACTAAGGTCATTGCGAAAGAAACTGCATGCAAGTGACCCGGAATACGCCGTTCAAGACTAGTCAAAACTCGAGGTGGTGTGAGCCTGGACCTTTTTAACCACTGCCCTTTACCACAAGGGGTGAAAATTTTAATATTGATTGTTATTGTGCCCTAATGTACGTTGCTTCAAGAGATTCACTATGAGAACCAGACCTCTTGTTTCATAAACGTGTTTTCTGAAGACACCAGATGGTGGGGGCACACAGGACCCGGAGAGTTACAGCCTGGCCGAAGTCTAGACTAGAGTCGCTCACGTGTGCAGGGGTCATTGGCCATTGGGAAAGGATCTTTTTGGTTGTCAGTGTTTACTTGGTGGTAGGATTAAAGGAGTGAATGACTGGCAAAATTTTCTGCATCTCTGTATTTTGGAGACGAGAGGATTTTGGGCGGGAGAAAGAACCTGTTATGTTTGTTGAGTTTGACTCATTTGTGTTAAAACGGCAATGGTGGTGTTGTCGTTTTTTTGGTCACTAGGTTTTTAGGGGATATACATACATCCACTGGACGACCAGAGCTGGACTGGGATTGTGTTCTTGTTACGGTCAGCTTATGTATGGGATGGGGGGATCGAGCCAATGGATGCAAACAGCATTATCAAACAAAAAAAAAAATGACGTGATACCGAGGATAGCCGTAGCGTGTTCAGCTAGAAAGCGTGCGAAAACCCGAATCTGTGGCGAAGACATCGAGCTAAAAAAATAAGTGATGCACCTTGCAGCCCCCCCGTAAGTCCTTGGCAGCCAGCAGGTTGGCGGCTCGGGCTGCCGCCTTCTGTGGGCGGTGCCGTCGTGCCGTCGATCAAACTGGAGGCAGAGCTGCGTGTAAATTTAGTGTGGTGTGCCGCCATCGGCAACACACTGTGATGTCAGCAAAGCCGCTGACGTACACCATACGGAGAAAGGAAGGAGCCACAGAACATTGATGGTTAAAAAGGACCGACCAGGGGGGAGGCCTTGGAAGGTGAGTACACACTCTTTTGGCGATATGGCTGGGACAGTGAGGGGCTGTAAAGTGGGGACCGGTGCTGCAGCTGTACCCTGGGGTCAAGGCTGCAGGGCTACATACTGGGTGACAAGGATCTTCTGGCTATAACTGGAGGGCATTTCATGTGGCTGATGCGACAAAGGGGGGCAGGTGGGGCCAATGCATATCCTACCAAGGGTTCTACTCGAGGTAAATAGTTTTTGTTTTCCATTTTGGTGTTAAAATTGGTACCTCAGCTGATATCGGTCGATATAGGGTAGTTGAACCCAATCGAAATGGGATGGTTTATTGTTATTTACATTGTTGTTGGTATTTATCTCTGATATATATCGTTGAGGAGAAACGCTTACATATCGAAGAGGCATAATCTTTGGGCAATCAACTGTTGCTCTGAAGCCGCTCGTTGATGCCGATTAAGAAGTGTCCGGGAATCAACTCGTCAGGTTCCGAAATGTTTGGGTCTTGGCAAGGACAGAGGCAGGAATGGAATACACTGGTCCCTTGAAAAATGAATGGACATGAAAAGGAGATTACAAAGTTGCCTGGCTGGGAAGAAGCTGGAATGCGAAGTTTAGAACAAAGGATGTTGGGGCAGCACCAAACTTATTGGCATGGGGTGCCTAGAATTTGAGACTGCGTTTAGAGAGGAACCAAAATTTCCTTCATATAAATTAGAGTAGTAAAGTGTAAAAGGATACTACAGGACAGAAGGTAAAAGAGAAGAGGATGGAAAAGGAAACATTCTGTACCCGAATCGGACTATGCGCGGAAGGTTGTGTCCTGCTGCCGCCAGGGGGAGGCTCTTGTGGAGCAATATCTGAAAATCTCTGGATCTCGTGGAATCACACAGCATCTGTAGAGGCGCAGTTATACTGTCCTTGCTATTAGATGAATCGACTTTTCTATTACATGCGATCTGTTGTGCATCTTCCGAATTACAGAGACAAAACAAAGACTTTATTTTTTAAGAAACATAGTCTATCCATAGTACAATGTCATGACAACCATATTCTTATAGAAGAGGACTGATGTTAATCATTTTTTAGATGTATGAGGCAATTCAACTACATAGATAACAAATAGCAAGACGCAGGGGAATAACGAGGGCGATGAAAAGGTGTGGACCGTGAACCGGACCCAGCAAGAGAGGGGCCCCTGCACAGACAGGTAACATAAGAGGCACCAACAAAAACACTGCAGTGATTGAACTGGTGTGCAAGCCCAACTTTAAACTGTATGGGGTGTCCTCCTAGAGTTGGAGGCCAAGAAAGACGAAGGTAGATTTCTATGAACAGAACGTGTGGCAGCCGGACCGCATGCTGAGTGGACAGCTTACTCTCTGGCACTCCCCGATCTATAGTGCAACACCCTGGAGGATCATGTGAAGATGGCGAGGTAGTAGGTGAGAACTGCCGCTGTACTTTTTAGAAATAAAACAACATTGAAGAGCATTACAGTTTTTACTTGGACTCTCATTATTTCTAAACAGTAAAATTTCAATTCTTTTTAGGAGAAACAGAATCCAGACACCGAATTTCATGAGGAAAACTTAGAGGGAACTATATTCGATTTATTCCTTGCCGGAACAGAAACTACAAGCATGACCCTGAGATATAGTTTTCTTATACTCATGAAATATCCAGAAATACAAGGTAAAAACTTTAATGCTCTTCAATGTGTTTTATTTATAAAAAGTAGCAGCGCAGTTCTCACCTACTCACCTCGCCTACTTCACCATGATCCTCCCAAGGGTGGTGAACTATAGAGCGAGGTAGAGTGCCAGAAGAGTAAGCTGTCCAGCAATGCGTCCGTCCTGCACACGTCTGTTAATAGAATTAATCCCTGTCTCTGTCTTGGCTTCCAACTGTATCGGAGGACGCCACCATACAGTTTAAAGTTGGGCTGTCACACAGTTCAATACACTGCAGTGTTTAGTTGGCAGCTCTTATTTACCTGTGCTGGTAGCAGGGCCCCTCTCCTTGCCGGCCCGGTCACGGTCACACCTCTTTCATTCGCCATCGTTATTCCCCTGCGTCTTGCTTATGTTGTTATCTGATGGGTAGTTGTAATGCCTCATACATATATATAAACAATGATTAACTACCAAGTCCTCTTCTATTAAGAATATGGTTGTCATGACATTGTACTATGGATAGACTATGTTTCTTAAAAAATAAAGTCTTTGTTTTGTCCTTGTAATTTCAGGGAAGATGCACAAAGAGATCGACAATGTAATAGGAAAAGATCGATGTCCATCAATAGCGAAGGAGATAATGCCTCTCACAGATGCTGTGTGATTCCACGAGATCCGAATTTCAGATATTGCTCCTACAAGACGCCTCCCCTGCGGCAGCAGGAACAACCTTCCGCGAGCATCATCACGATCGAAGGTACAGAATGTTTCCTTTTCCACTCTTCTCTTTCATACCTTCTTGTCCTGTAGTATCTTTTACCTTTAACTCTAATTCTAATGGAAGAGAAATTTGGGTTCCTTTAAAGGAAGTATCTTCTAGGGACACCCCATGCCAATAAAGTTTTGGTGACCTGAACATCTTTGTTCTAAACTTCGATTCAGCTTCTTCCCAGACTTGAAACTTTGGTAGATCTTCATTTCATTCATTCATTTTTCAGGGCACGATGGTGTTTCCCATGCTGACCTCTGTCCTGAAAGACCCCAAACAATTTAAGAACCCTGAAGAGTTTGATCCCGGACACTTTCTTAATGATAAAGGCGGCTTCAAGAAAAGTGATGCATTTATGCCATTCTCCATAGGTAAGAGCTTCTCTAAAGATAAAGCATAAATAAAGCAATCAAACAAAAATAAATAAATAAAGTAAAGCCTCCTACTACTTCAGAGTAAGGTTCAAAATACCCTATATACCCGAGTATAAGCTGAGTTACCTAATTTTAACACCAAAAATGGAAAAAAACTATTAGTATAACCCTTGGGTAGGATATGCATTGGCCCCAGCCTGCCCCCAGTATACAGCCAGCCAATGAATGCCCTCCAGTATATAGCCAGAAGACCCTTGTACCCAGTATATAGCCTGCAGCCTCTGACCCCAAGTATATATACTGCAGCCCCTGGTCCCCTAGTATACAGCCTACAGCCCCCGGTCCGCCATTATACGGCCCCTCACCGATGCCCAGCCTACAAGAAAAAAAAGTGTAGTCATCTTCCGACGCCTCCCTTCCCCCGGTAGGTCCTTTTCTAGCTATCGATGTTCTGGCTCCAGCTCCCTCTCTCTGTGCGGTGACGTCAAAGGCTTGCTGACATCACAGTGTGTTCCGATGGCGGCACACACACTAGAATTTCAACGAGCCTCTGACATCACAGTTCGAGCGACGGCACCGCACAGAGAGAGGGAGCCAGAGCCAGAACATCGATGGCTAGAAAAGGACCTACAGGGGGGCGTCAGAAGGTGAGTACACTTTTTTTATAGACTCGAGTACTAGCCAAGTTAGGGTTTTTCAGCACGCTTTTTATGCTGAAAAACTCGGCTTATACTCGGGTATATACGGTAATTTTTTTTTTATGTTTGATAAATGCTGTTGAATCATTCGCCGTATAATAATAACATACATAAGATTGACCGTAAACAGAACACAATACAGTCAACTATGTGTAGCCAGGATGGATTAGTAATATCTAATAAAACCTAGTGGACCAAAAAGAAAAACACATGCAAGTTTTAAAGCACAAATGAGTCAAATCAAAAAACATAAACCGGTCTTTCTGCTCAAAAATGCCATCTAGTCCCAAATTCAGAGATGATGAAAAATTTTGCAGCATTAACCTCCTTCTAATATCTACAATCCAAAGTAAACACTGACAAAAAGGATCATTTCAAATGGAATAGACACTGACACGTGAGACCTAGTCTAGACTTCAGGCAAGGTCTGTAACTCTCCCGTGTGTCCTGTGTGCACCCACCATCTGGTGTCTCCAGAAACAGAGATTATGAAACAAGAGGCTGGTGTTCCACTCTGTAATCTTAAAGGAAAGGTAAAAGTAGGCATCAATAAAATCAATATTAAAAAGTTCACCCCTGGTGAGGAAAGGAGCAGTGGTAAAAAGGTCCATGCTCACACCCAACTCGAGTTTTGACTTACTTGACGGCTTATTCCGGGTCACTTGCATGCAGTTCTTTCGCAATGACCTTTAGTGGTTTACCTTCCTTGTGAGGTGAGTCAATGGGGCTCATTTACTAAGGGTCAGAATCGCGCACTTTCATCGGGTTTACCGGCAATTTCCGAATTGCCCCGGGATTTTGGCGCACGCGATCAGATTTTGGCGCAGCGGCGCCGGCTTTCACACATCAGAAATGGGGGGGGGGACAACCCGAGGGATTCGGAAAAACTGTGGAATTTAAAAAACCTTTTGTGTCGCAAAATCAAGCGCTTACATGCACCGGGAAGAAGAAGGTGAACTCAGGTGGACCTCGGCCCAGCAGCGACACCTGATGGATATTGGGCGCACGACCTTAGTGAATCCCGGCAGACCCGAATCCTCGCCGGACAACGCGCCGCGGGATGGCGACTGGACCAGGTAAGTAAATGTGCCCCAATGACTGCCTTCTGGACATCTGTCAAGTCACTTTTCTTCCCCATGAATGTGTCGCTTACTGAACCAGACTATGGAAGCTTTTAAAACTCTTCCTTTACAGGTGTTTTGGGTTAGTTATTCTAATTTTCTGAGACAATGGAGCTTATTTACTAAGGGTCTGCGGATTGCACTTTCGTGGGGTTTCCGATGTTTTCGGGAATTGCGCCGCCATGACAGGTATTTAACTGGGTATTGTGATGCACGCAATCGGATTGTGGCGCAGCTGCGCTGGCTTTAATGCGACACAAATCGGAGGGCAGGCCGTCGGACAATCCAACTGATTCGGACTGAGCACGGGATTTAATATTCAAATTGTGTCGCAACCAATGCACTTACATGCACCAGGAAGAAGTAGGTGAACCCCGGGGACCTGAGCGGGGAAGCGACATGCAAAATATCGGGAGCACGATCTTACTGATCTTATCTTTCTGTGAACTCGTCGGACCCATTAAGTAAATGTGCCCCAATAACTTGGCTGTGAGCCATAATCATTAACACTAACATAAGCAAACACTTGTTTCACTCTGTTCACTCTGTTTGTAATGACGATATATTAGTTACACTTTTTGAATTGAATTACTGAAATATAAATTTACCGATATTTTATTATAGAGAAGCACTTGTATTAGTCTATATCTGTATTGGAATAGGCAGCAAGTGTTTAACTTCCCTACAGTGCCTCCAGAGGAAAAGTAAAGCATTACAATGTCACTATTGAAATTTACATTAGCTCTGGATAAAGGGCCGGGCTACTTAACTGTTGATCTTTTACTGTTACAGTATCTTCACTTCTCTTGTATGTTCCTCAGGAAAACGCTTGTGTATGGGAGAAGGCCTGGCCCGCATGGAAATCTTCCTCTTCCTCACCACCATACTGCAGAAGTTTACCTTGGAGCCGACCGTAGACAGAAAAAAATTGAGTATAAGACCAGAACCCAACACCAATGCATCAAGACCTCATACATACAAGATGAAAGTCATCCCTCGTCTCTGATCTGGAACAAGCTCTTGCATCATAGACGCTGAAAAATTTTAGAACTTAGAAAACACGAGGCTACTCCGATTTTTGGATCTCTTCAATTTCAATGAATGCATTTTTTTTTGTTATGGTCATTGATGTAATAATATATGTGCTAAAAATCATTCTGTAAATGTGTGCAGGCGGTCCCCTACTTTAGACACCCGACTTACAGACGGGCCCCTCTGCCCAAGTGACCTCGTGACCTCTCGGAGGTTACTTAGCCCAGCTGCAAATGATCAGCTGTGTAAGGTGTCTTGTAATGAAGCTTTATTCATAATCCTTTGGTCCCATTACAGCAAAAACCACTGGGTCTAAATTACATTGTTCCTGGTCAAGAAAATGTTTTGTTGAACTAGATATAGTATACTCTTAACCGTATCACTTATACAAATGTCAAACTTAGAAGAACAACCATGGACCCTATTTGCCCTACTCAGGGACTCCTTTACTTTTTAGTGTTAATCTATTGGACTCCTTTTGTCTCTGTCCTGTGCCGTTTTTTTTTATGTGTGTTTTGTCAGATTTTGTGGGGGTTTTGAAGTTTGATGGGTCTGCTTGGTAGTTTTTAATAATTACTTTAAGCCCCTGTTCCCCACTGTTCTATGGTAATGTATTAGTGATGAGTGAACCCAAACGGCAAAGTTTAGGTGCCTAAAAAGATTAGTAGTTTGGTTGTGGGTCCGGGTTCCACTTAAACTTCCTGCTGACTGACTTCTATTTTTTGGTCATATTCTGGGATTCCAATAGGTTCCTAAGGTATCTATAGCCTCAAATTTTGAGTTAGAGGTCCAATCTTCAACGATAATCAACCCTTCTCAATGTTTTGAGGACACAATTGGCCCAATCTTGGTGCAGTTACTACACGTCTCATTGATTAAATGGACAGTTGAATTCTTCGTACTGAGAGGGCTTTTGGCTTTGCGATCCCCCCCCCCCCCTATGAAATGTGATGTCAGGGTGCTCTTCCCAGTTTGTCCTCAAACAAGGCCCTTTACTATGCGAATGATATCTGTCTGTGACACATCCTTCTTCTCACTTCTACTCTATATTAAGGGTCGTTGCATCTCCACTTTTACGGCTAATTTATGGACTCTATGGGCAGATTACTTACCGGGTCCATTCGCGATCCAGCGGCGCGTTCTCTGCGAGGTGAGTCGGTCCGGCCGGGAGCATTAAGGTAGTCCTCAGCGTCCCCACCGGTGTGTGGCCCGCTGAAGACCATCGGAACGCACCAAGTTTTAACTGGCTTCTTCCTAGTGAAGGTAGTGCACGCTCAGCGACAAATTTTTTTTTAAATGGTGGGTTTTTCCGCTCAGTCTGGTTTATGTTCGGCCACGCCCCCCGATTTCCGTCGCGTGCATGCCAGTGCCGATGCACCACAATCCGATAGCGTGCGCCAAAATCCCGGGGCAATTCAGGGAAAATCGGAAATATTCGGGTAACACGTCGGAAAAACGCGAATCGGGCCCTTAGTAAATGACCCCCAATGTCTGATTGACATGACCACAAGCCAATGGCCTGCTCCATACCGTCTACAGAAGAGCCAGACGATGACCAGAGCAAGGTCATCACTGTCTCTGCGTAGGGAAGTAGTAAGATTTGTAATACCAAGATGAGTGATGGAATAATAAGGCTGGTCATATATACAGTATTATGGTCACTGTATAGAGTAGCGTTAGAGTAGGGTAGGTAATGGGAAGCCATGAAGTTCTCTAATTGGGTTCCTGCTGCAGTGTGCAGAGTTTGTGGACCACTCCCAGGGCTGCTCCGATTGAGGCTATGATTGACATCTTGCTCTGCTGAATTAGTTTATTAGGCGGAGCTGGGTGTATGTTTGATGGAAAGTTTTTTGTTTTTTTGTTCTGAGCTGGGAGAGCGATAGGTTTAGGTGCGCCAGAGCAGTCAGCAATGCGGATGGCATCTCGGAACTTGACATATATCTACTTCTCGTTTTACTCAGGTGCAGCTTATACTGGTCTCCTGATACTTCTTGTATGACTTCCTCTATTGTGCTATCATTGTGTATTTCACCCTCACCTACTTCCTTGACTATTCTTTTCCTAACAATTTTGTATCTGCCGCCATCTTGGTTTTGAACCAGTTATCCTGATTCTGCTTGTGCCTTGGTCTGTTTCTCTGTTTGTTTGTCATCTGTTGTGATCACATACGCAGGGAATGTTGAGCAGGTGCCCTTGTGGGTTAGTGCATGGCCTGGCCAGTAGGCAGGGGCAGAGGTCATGGGTTAGTTTAGAGGTTCCAACTCTTTCTCATTTTTCACAAACACAGGGTGTTAAATTAGGGACAGCAGGCAAATTACTAGCACAAAATCTACTATGTTGCCATTTTTCTGAGGATCTTGTCGCTCCCTGTGATACCGGGCAAATGGCAGATACAATTACATGCTGTTGTGGGCTTTGCCTGCGAGTTGTAAGGGATAGACCCCCAATTGGTGCCAGCACTAAACATGGGTGTTTACTAGTTTATGACTTATTAGAAAGGATTAACACACACCTGAACTTTGCTTCCAGGTTTGGCCAAACCCACTAGACCCGAGCAGGGCCCACACCAGGTTTCAGTAGGCCCCTGGGTGACAGAGCCTCAGTGGGCCCCTTTGCAGTGACCTCACGTGGCAGCATAAAAAATTCAGAAACTAAAACCTTCTCCTGTTTCCTAACATGTTCCCTAGTTTATCATCCCAAGCACCCCTACATGGTTATTTTATATACAGCCTCCTCACCCAATATGGATTCATTAGATACAGCCTCCCTCACCCCCATGAATTCCTTATGTACAGCCTTATGTGGGCCCCCCAGCACCTCGGGCCCGGCACTAGCCCAGTGCTGGCACCTGCCCTGGACCCCAACCCCCCGGGGTCTGCTCATCTTTATATATCTCAATATAATCCATTATACACTGGTGCTTCAAAGTTTGTGAATTCTTCAGAATTTAAAAAATATATTTGACCTAAAATGACAAGAGAAACTGAAATAAATCAAATACATGAGACTTATCAGATTTGGTTATTTATTGAGGACAATTATACAAAACTACGTGAACATTTTCCATCAATGGGATAAATATCGGAGGTGATGAGTCCCGTGTTTTATATAAAGGTCCAGCTTATCCTCAGTGTGACCTGTATGACCCTGGTCTGTACTAGACCCTATTACTGTAATGTATAGAGTGACATATACTATCAGTCCTAGGCCTCAAAGTCTAACCCATCCCCAGTGTAATTCTATCCTGTCCCGCCCCGACCTTCCATGACCACAGGAAAACAGGAAAGTCTGGTTCAAAGATCATTGTATCCACTTCCCTGACCCTGAATGGAGACGACCCCATAACCTGGGATCATGGCGCTGAGTGCTGCCTCTGCCCTGGTCCTGGCCCCCGCTGTCATCCTGCTCATATACCTGCTGAAGTGGTGGAAGAGGGTGACCCTGAAGAACCTGCCCCCCGGACCCATGCCCCTGCCTGTCCTGGGGAACGCCCTACAGATCAGCACCACAGAGATGCCACGGGGCCTGATAAAGGTAAGGGTCACTATTTTTAGCATTTATTGTACATGTAAGCGAGAAATCGCATAAAACTCAAAGCTTCTTCTGCAGATCCAGTCTGTACAAAATGCAAATCTATCAGATTGCTAATCAGATGGTAAATAGTGTCCTATCTGCAGGCGGCATGTTATAGAGCAAGAGCAGCTGAGCAGATTGTACATAGTGTCCTATCTGCAGGCAGCATGTTATAGAGCAGGAGGAGCTGTGCAGATTGTACATAGTGTCCTATCTGCAGGCAGCTTGTTATAGAGCAGGAGGAGCTCAGTAGATTGTACATAGTGTCTTATCTGCAGGCAGCATGTTATAGAGCAACAGGAGCTGAGCAGATTGTACATAGTGTCCTATCTGCAGGCAGCATGTTATAGAGCAGGAGGAGCTGAGCAGATTGTACATAGTATCCTATCTGATATTCCATCTCTTTACAGCTAAGTGATACCTATGGACCTGTGTACACGACATATCTGGCTAACTATCGGGGGATTATACTCATTGGCTATGATGCTGTACGAGAAGCTTTGGTGGAGCACAGTGATGTATTTAGTGACCGAGGAAACTTAAAATTGAACGAAATATTGTTTAAAACTTATGGTAAGAGGCCAAAAATTATTTTGACATAAAAATGAACACATTCATAAACCACTTAATTTATTGTCAATGAAATTTGCAGATTTGAATGGGATTGAAGTAGAGTCATTGCAAGTGCAAGAGTATCTACCCATGTTCTATATGTGGAATATACCAGAATTTTAACATTCAAGGGCATCTACCACCAGGATGAAGGATTGTAAACCAAGCACACTGACATACTGGTGTTCTCCCGCTCTGGCAGGATCTGCTCATATTTTAGCTTCTTATGCCCTTGTTTTTACAAATAAAGGCTTTTTAAATTAACCAAATGAGGGCATAAGAAGCTAAAAGAAGAACGGATCCTGTCAGAGGACGTGCACACCTGTAGGTCAGTGTGCTTGGTTTACAATCCTTCATCCTGGTGATAGATGCCCTTTAAAGGAAAACTACCATCTGCTTTATGCATTGTGAACCAAACATACCTTGAGAATGCTGTAGCTACAGTGATGCAGAAACATATCTTGTTTAATCCCTGAACCGAGTGGTTTTGCTAAAAAAACAATTATACAATTATGATAATGAGACTCTGTCACTCCTGTGGCTGCCCTGCACTTCTCCTCTTACCCTAATTATGCTCTGCTCTAGAGAATGATGTAATCACTGTGTTGTGGCTGACAGGCAGAAGTAATCAATCACTGTACCATCCCCCGACTGCTGTGTATGAGTCATCCATCTCAGGTTGATTAGTCCTGTCTGGACAGTTCAGGAAGCTCCATGTTATGTGTTTATATATGGTAGGCAGCATGCAACCCAGCTTTCCCAAGGTCCTGAATTTTACAATAGTTTTTTTTAGCAAAACTACTCGGATCGGGGATTAAACAAGATATGTTTCTGCATCAGTGTAGCTACAGCATTCTCAAGGTGTGTGCTCCTATGAGCCATGTCCCAGGTTGTAGGTGCACCTATCTGCCTCCCTGTGCCCCCAAATCCAGCCTGCAGCCTCACTTACCTTCCCTTGCTCCAGTCCCCACACTCCGGCGCACAAGTCCCCACCTCCTAGTAGGTTCGCTCACCGCTCTGTAAGATTTAAATGGCCAGTGCGCTGATGATTGACCACCCCCTTTCTGTGTCTGCTGCCGGATCTTTGCGCCTAGTGCCCTAGAGAAGGCTTGCCCCTGATCCTATACACTGATATTGCAAATTCCAGTTTTGACCCTGGCTTTGTTCCGGAATTTGCTACTCTGCTACCAGCCCTGACCTTCTTTCTTGTACCTGACTCCGATCCCGTGCCGGCTCTCCTGGCCTCCAGCCTGTCCCGACCACGATCCTGTCTCAAGATTCTCTACTTCCCCTTGGGAAGTCCAACCCGGTTCTTGTGAAAACCGGTGGCCACTTAGATTCCGCTCCCAGGTGTTGGCTTAGGTCATCACTCGCGGTGGTTCAATGGGTCCACCACCCCTGGCGTCACAATGAATAAAAACAAATGGTAAATTTCCTTTAAAGGACGCCTACCACTAGGATGAAGCATTGTAAACCAAGCACACTGACATACTGGTGTGCGCCCCCTCTGGCAGGATCCTCTCTCCAAGCACACTCATACTCACACTCTTGTCTTGTTGCAGGAATCTCTTTGAGCAATGGAGAGAGGTGGAAAACAATGCGACGCTTCTCTCTTATGACCTTAAGAAGTTTTGGTCTGGGGAAGAGGAGTGTGGAGGAGCGAATCCAGGAGGAGGCCCAGTGCCTAGCGGAGAGATTCATGGAGCATAAAGGTATGATGGTAAATATAGTATGAGGGTGACAGAAATATATACACTACATAAGGCTGCTTAGACCGGCAATGGGGTTCCAGGTCTGTAAAATGATGACACTGGATGTCCAACGAGTTCCATGGACTAATAATTAACCAACAACTCTTCATTAACAAGCACTGGAGGCACCCAACAAGCTCTATCAACTTCGAATGAAAACCATAACATTGTGCCAACAATGTTGCACAGGATCCATGCTTGGTAGACTCCTGTCTTATGAAAACATCAACAGACTTGCCTTAAGTCTTCATAGGGACAGTAATCTGAAGTTGTGACCTACTTTTTAGAAAAAGCATTGAGGAGAAGTGCCACCAAAATTGTCCACTTCTCCACACCAAATGTCCTGGCCATACCACGGCAGACGGACCACTTCTTTCTTGCTGACATCTTCTCTGGGTCGTCCTGAAGTTACTATTTCCCGTGTTTCTTGTTGACACCAAACATCTGGCCATACTGTTTAATGCATGATCACAAAGTGTCTTCTGGCCAAAACCGTGAAGTCTTGGTTATTTATATAGTGTCTTTTGCCAAACCAGGAGGATAGGCAACTAGTAATATGTTTCTTTATGAAATTTTGGAGTTATAGTTTAAAGAGATTTTACAGGAGTCCTAGAAAAACCCCATGATAGCCAGAGCCAGGGTCTTAAAAAATAATTATATTTACCTAGTCACAATACTTCAGCAGTCTCCTGGTCTTCTGCAAATGTAGACATAGAGAAAGTGATGTCCCGGTTTTGCTGAGGCCCCGATCTGAAAAGCTTCTGGTAGTGTTGAGTGAACCCAAACTTCATTATAATTTTGGGGCCGGGCCCCGGTTGGGGTCAACAGACTCACCATTAAAAATTATGTACCACCGTTTTGGAAAGAATTGTTACTCTATGATGACTGGAAGTGTCAAAGTTCAGGAGAGTGCCGAAACACCGGAACTTAGAGCCCGGACCCTGAGAGGTTTCCAGGATTTCAGGAAAAGCCCTTCAAGTGTTTCATTCATTGAGAGATATTGGGGCTCATTTACTAAGGGCCCGAATCGTGCATTTCCGTCCTAAATTTTTCAGTTTTGTGACAAATTCCGCCAGGGTTTTTGGCACTGTGATTGGATTTCAGCACAATTGCGGCGGCTTTCATGCGACAGAAATCTGGGGCGTGGCCATCGGACAACCCAACGGATTTTGAAAAACCGTGGAATTTAAAAAGCGATTTGTGTCACAAGATCAAGCACTTTCATGCACCAGGAAGAAGCAGGTGAACTCCGGTGGACCTCAGCGCAGCAGCGACACATGCAGGAACTCAGGCACATGACCTTAGTGAATCCCGGCAGAACCCGAATCCTCTTCGGAGAACGCGTCGCTGGGTCGCGACTGGACCAGGTAAGTAAATGAGCCCCATTATGACCATTGTATTTTATATTTAGGTTATATAAAGTTTATCAAATACATTTATTTTTACTCTTTGCAATTTTACAATCAGATTCTCTGTTTGATCCTAAATACTTGCTGGGGCTGGCCGTGTCCAATGTCATCTGCTCTATTGTGTTTGGTGAGCGATTTGACTATGAGGACAAGAAGTTCATGTCTCTTCTATCCTACATCAGAGAAATCTTCCGGCTTGTGAGTTCTGCCTCAGGACAGGTAATGAATTGCTAAAATGTTTTAACATCTTTTGTAAAATTTAAGATAGACAAACCCCCGGGTTCTGCATGAACTATGTACCATGATAGACAAACTGTTATTTTTAATATTTGAAGATTCCCTGAGGACTGGTTCTGTTCCACAGGACTAGCGCATAGCAAATGTGGTACCAATATACAAAAAAGGATCAAAAAGCAGTCCTGGAAACTACAGACCTGTGAGTCTAACTTCTGTTTTGAGGAAGTTTACCTCAGTGCTGCAGTAGCTGCTTCCTCTGCCTTAGCTGACAACCCTAGAAGTCCCATAGTTAGTTTATCTGATGGTTTCATGGCAGGATATGGCCTGCTGCTCCCTACTCACAGAGGAGGAGGTTGTGTGACAGTGCTCTTTATGTATGTAGCACAGTTAGATGTGTTCAGAACAGTGGATGCATATGTCTCCTGCACAGAATAGTGAGGCACAAGATGTTCCCAGTTCCTCCATCCCACTCTGTGATTTTACAACTTTTTCTGTCTCTCTCTGCACCTCATGATGCAGCCCTTCCCCCACCTTGTCATCAGCAGTATCAGCTCTGTGCAGATAAGCTATTAACCCTTTGTGCTCACACAACAAAGGCTGCAGACTTTATGCTACTTGTTTACTTATGATTTCTATCATGTATAACATGTTCCCTGCTCCTCCATGTGATGGAAGCTGCCAGGCTGTCACCATATACATCCTGTATGTGCACATTGGTCACATTGACTGTCTCTATCCCTGAAACAACCTAGAAATATTCATTTTGTAATTCATCATTTACCAATCTGATATTTTAGTTACTGAACATGTATCCAGATTTGATGAAGATGCTCCCTGGACCACATCAGAATTTATTTGTTCTTAGTCAAAATCTGAAGGATTTTGTCATGGACATGATCAGATCCCATCAAGAGACGTTAGACAAGAACTGTCCAAGGGACTTTATTGACTGTTTTCTCGTTAAGATGGAAGAGGTGAGATACATTTACAATGGACCCAATCCGGTGTGGTTTCATTAAGTAAAGCCAAACATTGGAAAAAGGTGTAAAACATACAGTGTCATCTTCAGTAGAACATTCTTAAAGGGGAAGTGAAGACATTTCAAGTGTACATATATTTGGGTACATAATATTAAAGGGAACCTGTTAGCAGAAATTGACCTAATAAACCACTACCAGTATGTTGCCAAGCAGCTGAACACCTTCCAGAGCAGGTTTCTTTCATGATCCAGTGTAGTGGAATCATCCAGAAAATCAACTTTGAACTGAGATGAAAACTGGTTTTATGAAGTCAAGGAGGTGGAGAGTTTAACACTGAAGTCAAGCTCTCTCACTCTCTCACTGATGGTCCTGCATCCAAAGACATCACTAACCAGATCTCCTGAAGCCCAATGCATGATGTCAACCACAGAGGAGGAGGTGATCAGAGCTCCTCACCTTGACTTTAGTCTTAAACTCATCTGCCTCCTTAACTTTATACAACAAATTTACATCTCACTTCAAAGTAGATTTTCTAGATGGTGCCACCACCGAGGTCCATGAAAGACACAACAGATAGAAAATGTCACAATGCTTGACAATATACCGGTAGTGGTTTAAGAGACCAAGTGCTGATGACAGGTTCCCGTTAATGAGTAACACTAGCTGGGTTTTATTATTCCTCTTGAACAGGGTGGTAGTTAGTGTGTTGGGTGGGTATGTGGAATGGACCACAGGATGATCCAAGCTCTAATCCAGTGTGTTTTGAAGGTGCATGCTGTGACCTGGTGGTTGCTTTGAAAATAGGTTAATGTTCCTTACTTTTGGCTGGTCTACTATTCAATTCGTTGAATGGCTTAGTCTGTATCAAATTGCAGAAAGCAATAACCAAATACTTTAATCTTCCAGGAAAAAAATAATCCAAACACAGAGTTTCACAAGGACAATTTACAGGGGACGGTTATTGACCTGTTTTTTGCTGGGACAGAGACTACAAGTATGACACTAACATACGCTTTCCTGGTCCTCCTGAAGTACCCTGAGATACAAGGTAACATTGCACTTCATGTACAACTAAGTCTCTTTGTGATGACCAACCAAAAATGTTCTAAAATGTCTCCTGAGCCTCAGAGATCAGCCGTAACTCACATGGAGGACCACATCTAAGCCTACATGCTACTATTAGTTGGCTGTTCATATCCATATGCACTAAACTAAACATCCTTAACCCACTTCTTTAATTGTTCTATTTGCCAAAATGTTTCCATACTTGTTTTGCATTTTCTGCTTCTTTATTGATTTTTTCATAGAGCTTTTTACTTTCAGATAAGGTCCAGCGAGAGATTGATCACGTAATTGGCCAAGAACGTCTTCCGTCAGCAGAAGACAGACCCAAGATGCCATATACCGATGCTGTTTGTCATGAAATCCACAGATTTGCAGATATAGTACCACTGGGGTTACTACATGAGGCCAGCAGAGATACAACATTCAGAGGGTATTATGTTCCAAAGGTCAGTCAATTGGGAGGGATGATGGAGTCCATGACAACTTTTGTAGCACCAACAAAAGGGAAATTAGGTATTAGGTACAGAATGGGTGAAATGGCTATATAACACATAGAAATGAGGATTTTAGCTACCCCCTATTCATACATTGGGATTCTGGAAGACATCCATTCTTAATACCCACAATTCCCTTGGACTACTATTATTTGAGACTATTTCATTTCTAGGCTGCACCGGAATTTTTAACTTGAAACAATTAAACAAGTCCATAGACAACCCAACAATTAAACTGTATTTTAGTAATATGTAAATCAACTGCAGAGGCTACTGGGGCGTGTACTAGCCTGGCCGGGCACTGGGAGCTGAGGCTACTCGAAGCCCCTGTAACCTCTGCAGTTGGTAGGTTTCCTTTAGAAGATTTTTTTAAAAGTTGATGACGCTGACTTTGTGCAACTTGTTTTGTGTATTACCTGCTATTTATTTGGACATAAATGGCCTCCCCAGGTGATAAAACTTGACTAAAGTCTAATAAATCCTGGAGGGCTGCCAGTATGAACCCAGATTACATGCAGGTCCAATGCACTTTCTAATGTAGGACATGTTGATTTACAGTAGGACATGTTGAAAATCATTATATGGAGTTTCAACTAGATGATTTTCATGACATATAACTTCCCTGTGTATTTGCTGTATAGTTGTCATTAGCTGTGAATATTGAGCCACTGGCCGTGATGTCCTGAGCACCAACAACTTGATTCTTTGGTGTCACAGCGGGAAGTTGATATAAGGGATTAATCAAGACTAGGGACCGGCTAGTTCAGGTCCATAGCAAACATTACGAATTTAGTCTCTGAACCCATACTTCAGCCAGAACTTCGGGTGTTTGGTCTCTACCACGGGATTACCCGCGATCAGTGCTGACACCAATTGTAGGTGCTAATCTACAATGTTAGCACCTACAATAGCACCTGCCGTCACATTTAACACAGGCACATTCTTTCCCGCAGCATTTGAAGAGTTGACACACACTTTTTTTTAAGGTTCGGCCTAACTCTCCGAAACCAAAGCAGATTGGGTCCACTCATCCCTAGTCAGGATACTACCAAATGAAAGTCCAGCCCTGTCGATTGTGTTGTGGGAAGCTGTAAATCCTTGGCCTGTATTTGGCATTTATTTAAAGGAGGACTCATCTCTATCAATATCCATGCTTATGTCCTACGTTTCTCCAATATAGTCTCCTTTACCAAGTCAAAATATTACTACACAACATTATGTATGAGTGAATCCATCAGACTCAACGCCCAACAAAAGTCTAGTTGCCAGGACCCAAATTGGTCTATAAAGGGAGCAGTGGATGTGTCGAAGCTATAAGTCATCTACCTAGTCTGTTGTTTCCCTATTCTAACCCCCACCCTATGAAGTCAACACACTCACTAATGCAGTAGATGATATATACTCTACATCTCTAATGCATTCAATATTAATATTAAACTGATGCCAGTGTCCTGATGGTGGACGCCGGGCACTTGATAATAGCCAACAAACGCGTCAAGAAAATGTCTCGTATAAAAAGATAAAGCTCCTCCCACTCCCATCCATTCTGTGATGTCACCACGGAAGTCCATTGGGGCAGGCCAGGTGACCAATTATGCTCCGGGTATGGAGTGGCCAATCATGAAGCTTTCATCACTAAGGAGTCTCCATGCTGTAAAGCCAATAGGTAAGTAATTCATCTGAGCAGGATCAACTTTCTTACAACACCAGATCGCTTCCAAGCATAACCAGAGATCAATCTCCGTAAATACATAAGGCTTGTCTAAACCAGCTCACCAACCATACCAAAGCCAACCATAGCGAATAATAATAAGGATGGACAAAGCTATATAGCAGCACGGAGTAGCCAGATGTAGTATAATAAAGTCCACATGCCAATGGTGTAAGTTTATACACCCCAATGTGTGACAACAATATGGTATATACTGTACGAAGATACTTCTAAAGGACTGTCCATCCTCTTGTAAGTTTATTAAAGATTAAAATGTCCTAAGATAACCAAGAGGCTTCTATTAAGGATCAATCTATCCCTAAAAATCCAAATGATCAAGGGAGAAAGGTGCGGTCAGCCAATAAACTGGGCAAAGGATATCGCATCATTCAGACCGTCATATTTTAGGAAGGTCCACCTCGGACGTCACATGTACCCATGTAAAACTAACCACTCATGGGGGGTCTCCTAGCTTTCAGTGGAAGATGTAATCAGTCAGACAGTTTTGATAGATGGTGATACATATGTTTGACATTATTGTACACATTTTTAAATATACATTAATGCTAGAAATTACGACTTATGCCCAGATGTTCTCCATTTTATATTTTAGGGAACCCTGGTCATTCCAGTCCTGTCATCTGTCTTGAAGGATCCCAAATATTTTAAGGATCCTGACTTGTTTGACCCTGGACATTTTCTAGATGAGAATGGAAAGTTTAAGAAGAATGAGGCCTTTATGCCATTTTCAACAGGTATTCACTTATCTTGCTCTTGATTTTGGGGCCCTCACAAAATGCTATTCGGGCCTATGGACCTTTTACAAGGGGCATCTCTGGCAATGCTCTATGAAGTAGAGTGAAGGTTACGATCAATAACTGAGTGGCTTTTTAATGGTAGACCCAGCCTATCCCCAAACTGTATATCTACAGTTGCTAGACCTCAATCTACCACGAGCCTCTCAGGTTGCCACTTCTGTGGAACTCTTTATAGCTTTAGTGATAGACATTGTTGTGGTTGCTTTGCTTGTTGACCTGATTCTAATCAGTGATCCATCTTCATTGTTTTTTGACTATCCCATTTTCTGTCCTCTTAGGAAAACGCCTGTGTATGGGAGAAGGTCTGGCTCGTACAGAAGTCTTCCTGTTTCTTACCACTATATTGCAGAAATTTACACTGAAAACCACCACAGACAAGAAGAACATAAAGATCACACCAGAACCCAACACCAATGGAACCAGACCTCAACCCTATAAGATGTGTGTAGTTCCCAGATGAGGGGACACACCGTAACTTTATGGAATCCTTATTATTTTTATTTTTTTATTTATGGAGACCCAGTCACTCCGTGGTGCTGTACAGTCAATAAGGGGTTCACATACGTTACATTAAAATGAGAAAAAAGTACAAAATACAAAAATTACAGAGATCTGGAACAAGCGGAACAAGGACCCTGCCCTTAAGGGCTTATAATTTATATGTGAGTGCAGACAGAGACATGAGGTGAGGGAGCAGAGCCGATATTGGGGCAGATTTACTTACCCGGTCCATTCGCGATCCAGCGGCGCGTTCTCTGCGGTGGATTCGGGTCCGGCCGGGATTCATCAAGGTAGTTCCTCTGCCGTCCACCAGGTGGCACTGCTGCGCTGAAGTTCCCCGGAGGCTCGCTGGAATGCCCTGAAATACACCGGCCTATACCTGGTGAAGGTAAGTGTAATTTTCGCGACACATTTTTTGTCTTAAATGCGGCGGTTTTTCCGAATCCGTCGGGTTTTCGATCGGCCACGCCCCCCGATTTCCGTCGCGTGCATGCCAGCGCCGATGCGCCACAATCCGATCACGTGCGCCAAAATCCTGGAGCAATTCAGGGAAAATCAGCGCAAATCGAAAATATTCGGGTAACACGTCGGGAAAACGCAAATCGGCCCTTAGTAAATGACCCCCAGTGTGTATTGTAGGTGATCCTGAACAGGTGGGTTTTCAGGTGAGGTTTGCAGGTTTGGAAGGCGGGGGACAGTCTGATAGAGGTAGAGGGGGGATTTGGTAGAGGGGAGATGCACAGGAGAAGTCCTGGAGACAATTGTTAGAAGAGTGAATGTTAATAGACTGAAGCAGAACGTCCTGTGAGGAGCAGATGAATTCAGAGATATATGGAGGGGATGGGTTGTAGACGGCTTTGTAAGTCATGGATTCATGTGCACAACCAGTGGAGAGACTGGCAGAGAGGAAGTGAGGAGACAGATGGATTAGCAGGGTGGCAGAGTTAAGGATAGATTGGAGGCCCGTTAGTTGGGAGACCACAGAAAAGAATGTTGCAGTAGACCCCACAGTTGAGGAAGGGTCGAATATGAGAAATGTTCTTAAGATGGATGTGGCAGGTTGTAGTAAGGGCCTGGATGTGAGGCTTAAGGGTAAAGCAGAGTCAAATATATATTAAAGGCTGCAGAAATCTGGGATCAGGTAGAGTGTGGAGGGATCAATTGCGACTATTGGGTCTGGTGTAAGGGATATTAATACGTTTTACTCATGATCCTTAGACTTAATAAATATTTTGTTTGTAAATTCGTTGGAAAATTTCTTCATGATGCTCAAGGTGAATGGTAAGTATTGATGGTATCACTAGGATATACTAATACATTAAGGTCATTGGATTCCGGTCAAAGGTAGAATTGAAGCTGCCGGTCCTGATTCGATGTCTGGACTAAGCCTCCAACTATCATACAGATGATATATTTTATTGCGTTATCATATTCAAACATCCTGAAGACATATATGAAGCTTTCCATTTTCAAGCCACTACAAAAGCAAATTACATATTACATTGCCCACGGGAAGTCCGGTTGAGCAAGGTGCATCCCCTACCAAGGGAAAAAATTTCACTTGCCCACTTCAATGGGCAACGACATATGGTGGTGATTTTTTATGGCTTGTACATCTTTTTACGAACATGCAAGTCATGAAAAAGTAACAATTTCTGGCATTTTACCTATAGCCTGGCGTAGAATTGATCTGGGATCTTCTTAGTATATGACATGAGCCAGAAGAATATGAGTATAGCTGTATAAAGATTACATGAAAGTTTGGGTTGAGTTGGGACATGAAAGTGACATCATATGATGAAGATATTTCACCAAAATTGCATGAGTCGTTTTGCAATATTTTTAGTCTAGATGTGATGTAACTATGACACGTCCCTCACTGTTACCCGCACGCACATAGTAGTAGGAACTTCATGATATAGGAAATTGCTTCACCATAATCCACAGTGAATCATCTAGCCTCGAGCCTCACTGTTTATCTTCTGTGTATTTGCATATTTCACTTATTCTTCAAAGTCTCAACCTGAAGGGACTCAATCCCAACGTAGATATCTTTACCAAGTTTCCTATGCTCCATAGCTCGGACTTAAAGCTATAGGCTATATATCTAGAAGTCCTGAAAATGGTCCAGGTTAGGGATGGGAAAAACCTTATCTTACAGTTCCCTGTTCCATGAATCAGCATGAAGTCCACAATTGCTGAAAATGCAAGCTCTCTCCTTGCTCTTGATATCACAGAGAACCTACTCTTTTTGGTTGTGTGTAAAAGGAGGAGGGAGGTTGTCAGATTCCTCTGAATGGACTCTTTGCTCAAAGCTTGTGAGCCACTTTTGGGGCTGCCAGTATCAGATTCCTGGAAAGTTGAGTGGTTCATTCTGCAGCCTAATGCTGATCTCAGTTATGGGTTATGTGATGCAGGGGCTAACACCCAAGACCTGGATAAAGAGCTAATCTCCAGTTCACTCAATGCTGGTTATACTTTCTCCTATAATATGTAGCCCTACTGTCTGTTTCCATTTTTCAGGAAACCTCTATCCTGACAGTGACTCTGGAACCCTGTATACTGCCAGCGTCTCTGAAAACCTGCATCCTGCCAGAGGCTCTGGCACCCTGTATCCTGCCAGCAGGACTATAAACTCTATCTGGGCCTTCATCCAGTCTGAGCTGGTACCCTGAACCCCAGTGTGAACTGTAACTTGTATCTAACACTGTGTCCTGACCTGAAATCCAGTTTCCTTTTTCTGATTCTGTATCCTGACCTGATCCAGAACCTTGATCCTGTATCCTGACCTGATCCAGAAACTTGATCCTGTATCCTGACCTGATCCAGAACCCTGATCCTGAATCCTGACCTGATCCACAACTATGTATCCTGTTTACCTATCTGATCGAGAACCTTTATCGTGTATCCTGAATCTGGAACCTGGAAGTATCTGAAATCCTGGGACCTCCTGAACCTTTACCTTGTATCTTGCTTGATCCGGAACTCTGAATCCCAAACCTGTACTCGGAATCCTGTTCCTGAGCTTGAACCCCGATCTCATGCCTGTTCCCTGATACTTATTTGTCTTCATATTTATCTGTCCTGACAGAATAAATATCTCTTTATCTGAAACTCTGATCGAGGACTTGTTATAGTGAATCCCACTGATCTGCGCTATTTTGTTAGTGACTATTGGTAAAGTGATCAGAGGACAGTGTCATTGGATATCAAGTGGTGGATGATAGAAAACACCTGCTGACCAGACAAATGCCTTAGAGGACAAGTAAACACTACAACTGCTACCACGTCTTCATTTGCCACTTCTACTACAATTTTTCCCCATGACCCGTGCTGCTCCTTATTGACCTGAAGCGAATAAGCTTCCTCATTCTATGGAAAGTTCCCAGCTACTAAGACCCCAACATTGGAGAGACGCTGGCCCTCTACTTGTCACAGCACATCACACGTAAATTAAATTAACCTTTATTGCCAATGCCAGATGGCGACCCCCACCTCGTAAGAGACCACCAGAGATAGATTGCAAAGCCACAAAGCTGAAACACCAGCTCACCCCTTGTAGAGCCTCCGTCCTTATGGTGCACGATGCCTATTAAACTCTGTTTGGCAAACAACCAGGACAATCACATAAGGCTTCAGCACTACACAAGTGTCTTTGGATGTTAAAAAGGGGATTATTTATTCCATAACAAGGATCCAAACAGCAAACATGGTGATAGAAATGACCAACGCATTTTGACGACTAGCGACGACTAATCAAGAACTGAAGATGCCTTGTGTGGTGCTGGAGCCTTTTGTGAGTTTTCCAGACCATGAGAGATGTTACAGAAGTACCACGACCTATACATCTACATAGACACGTAGATCACTTGCCTGGTACACATATATTGATGTCCCGGAAATACATTTGCATAAATACGAGAAATATAATTTTATACTACAGCTGTGTTAAAGTGTCGGAAGTGGTGCAATAGAATCATGTCTGGGCAGAATGTAATGAAGATATTTCACAAAATTGCGTGAGACATTTAGATTTGGATGTGATGTAAGTTTTGGATGTTTTATACCTACTTTAATTACTATATACTGTAGATATACTGTAAATGAAGTCTAAAAATATCTGGTTTGCTGATAAGTAAACTTTGGTGGGTCTTCCCTTCTTTCTAGACCGAGCCTTCAACGTTTTCCTCCGTTGTTCTCTGTGGAAAGTGGGTAAGTTTGCCTTTCTATATGTAGACCACCTTCCTTTTAAATCATTCTGTGAAATCTCCTTTAAAAAAGACCATACATTGGATATAGCACTTTAAATAATCTACCCACATTTCTGCAGTGTCCTTAGCACCCAACTGGAGTGAACAGGAGCCGGAAATGTAAAAGAAACCTTTAGGAAAGATAAACTGCAGGCCAGAGAAGGAATGTTCTCAGCTCCTCCAAGCATCCTAATAGTTTCATTGAGATATTTATGCTTTTAGCTAAACAGTCTTATACTAGCTAGTCAAGTGGGATAACTAAAATTCATAACTTTTTATTGGATATGCATTAAAAACCAACATCTAAATAATATCAAATAACAGTAAAAGAATCCAGTACATCCAGCCCGGATGGTCACAGTATCACTGGCATCAAACAATGTACACACCAAATCCTCAGATAGAAAGTCTCTTGATCTCTTACAGACACATAGATGTGGTAGAAAATATTTGCATCTTACCATACATGCTGGTGTCCGTACAGAGGTACCTGGTGGGTTCCTGGGTCGGGAGTATAAGTCCTCTCCTGGGGAGGAATGGATGTGAGGAGAAATCAAAGTGCCCCTACACTTTCCCTATTGTCCCGGAGTTGTCTCCCGCCCTTACAAGGGCAGTAACATTAAGACTTGCCCTATGAAAAATGAAAAAATGAAAAATACCCCCGCATCCCCCCACCCTGACGCGTTTCTTCACACATGGGATTTATCAGAGGGTCTACATCGGTGAAATGCGGACATTAAAAATTAGATACAGTGGCCCCTGTATCTATATAATATCTATAGGTCTGAATTCATTACATTCAGCGTTCCCTATTTATATATAATGTCTACTTCTTCCACCAAATTAAAAAACATCTGTCATGTTTTTTTTTTAATTTGGCACTAGCTGTCAGACTGGGTTGTGACTGGGTCGCAAAATAACCCTGAGACATCTCTGCAGTCTATGGCTCTGCCTACAGCAGATAAACTGCTCTGGCAAGGGTGAAACCACTATCAGGAACCTGCTAACAGACCCACTTTGGTGGGTCTTCCCTTCTTTCTAGACCGAGCCTTCAAAGTTTTCCTCCGTTGTTCTCTATGGAAAGTAGAGTAGTTGGCCTTTCTATATGTAGACCCCCTTCCATTCCGACCAAATCTTTCAGTGAGATCTCCTTTAAAAAAGACCATACATTGGATATAGCACTTTAAATCATCTATCCACAGTTCTGCAGTGTCCTTAACACCCAACTGGAATGAACAGGAGCCGGAAATGTAAAAGAAACCTTTAGGAAAGAGAAACTGCAGGCCAGAGTAGGAATGTTCTCAGCTCCTCCAAGTATCCTAATAGTTTCATTGAGATATTTATGGTTTTAGCTAAACAGTCTTAGTGAGCTAGTCAAGTGAGATAACTAAAATTCATAACTTTTTATTGGATATGCATTAAAAACCAACATCTAAATAATATCAAATAACAGTAAAATCATCCAGTGCATCCAGCCCGGATGGTCACAGTATCACTGGGATCAAACAATGTACACACCAAATCCTCAGATAGAAAGTCTCTTGATCTCTTACAAACACATAGATGTGGTAGAAAATATTTGCATCTTACCATACATGCTGGTGTCCGTACAAGAAAATATTCCCCACACCATGACACCACCACCACCAGCCTGATCCGCTGATACAAGGCAGGATGGATCCATGCTTTCATGTTGTTGATGCCAAATTCTGACCCTACCATCCGAATGTCGCAGCAGAAATCGAGACTCATCAGACCAGGCAACGTTTTTCCAATCTTCTACTGTCCAATTTCGATGAGCTTGTGCAAATTATAGCCTCAGTTTCCTGTTCTTTTTTTTAAATCAGATAAATTTTTTATTGGATTTTTACTTTTAACACAAACAAGCACGTGTACATGTGATACATTTTGCACATTATGAGCCACTGTATAAGGAAATTCTTACAGACTTTACAGAACATCAATATGCATCTTCAGCAGTCACAGTAAGACCTTATAATATTAATCTTCAACAGAAAATGGAAAATACAGTGTAACAAGGCACCTGCCCTAAACGAAATTTAACAGCCACCCTCCACCCACCCCACCCACCAGAGTCAGCTCCCAAAGGTAGGGCCTATATGCCCCAAAATATATAGAAGACTACTTATCCTTCTACGTAGCTAACGACAATTGGTACTGCAGGCTTGCTCTAAGTTGTATCAACGGTTCATATTTATCTGTCCTGACAGAATAAATATCTCTTTATCTGAAACCCTGATCAAGGACTTGTTATAGTGAATCCCAATGTTCTGTGCTATTTTGTTAGTGACTATCGGTAAAGTGATCAGAGGACAATGTCATTGGATATCAAGTGGTGGATGATAGAAAACACCTGCTGACCAGACAAATGCCTTAGAGGACAAGTAAACACTACAACTGCTACCATGTTTTCATTTGCCACTTCTACTGCAATTGTTCCCCATGACCCCTGCTGCGCCTTATTGACCAGAAGCGAATAAGCTTCCTCATTCTATGGAAAGTTCACAGCTACTAAGACACCAACATTGGAGAGACGTTGGCCCTCTACTTGTCACAGCACATCACACGGAAATTAAATTAACCTTTATTGCCAATGCCAGATGGCGACCCCCACCTCGTAAGAGACCACCAAAGATAGATTGCAAAGCCACAAGGCTGAAACACCAGCTCACCCCTTGTAGATCCTCCGTCCTTATGGTGCACGATGCATATTAAACTCTGTTTGGCAAACAACCAGGACAATCACAAAAGGCTTCAGCACTACACAAGGTGTCTTTGGATGTTAAAAAGGTATTATTTATTCCATAACAAGGATCCAAACAGCAAACATGGTGATAGAAATGACCAACGCATTTCAACGACTAGCGACGACTAATCAAGAACACCTTGTTAAGAACCGAAGATGCCTTGTGTGGTGCTGAAGCCTTTTATGATTTTTCAAGACCACCAGGGACCTATACATCTACATAGACACGTAGATCACTTTCCTGGTACACATATTTTGATGTCCCGGAAAGACATTTGCATAAATACAATAAATATAATTTTATAATACAGCTGTATTAAAGTGCTGGAAGTGGTGCAATAGAATCATGTCTGGGCAGAATGTAATGAAGATATTTCACAAAATTGCGTGAGACATTTAGCAATAAAATGGATGTGATGTAAGTTTTGGATGTTTTATACTTACTTTGAGAAATTAGTATATACTGTAAATGAAATCTAAAAATATCTGGTTTGCTGATAAGTAAACTATCTTTAGAAGATCGACACTTTGGTGGGTCTTCCCTTCTTTCTAGACCGAGCCTTCAAAGTTTTCCTCCGTTGTTCTCTATGGAAAGTAGAGTAGTTGGCCTTTCTATATGTAGACCCCCTTCCATTCCGACCAAATCTTTCAGTGAGATCTCCTTTAAAAAAGACCATACATTGGATATAGCACTTTAAATCATCTATCCACAGTTCTGCAGTGTCCTTAACACCCAACTGGAATGAACAGCCGAAATTGTAAAAGAAACCTTAGGAAGAGAACACTGCAGGCCAGAGAGAATGTTCTCAGCTCCTCCAAGTATCCAATAGTTTCATTGAGATATTTATGGTTTTAAGCTAAACAGTCTTAGTGAGCTAGTCAAAGTGAGATAACTAAAATCATAACTTTTTATTGGATATGCATTAAAAACCAACATCTAAATAATATCAAAATAACATAAAATCATCCAGTGCATCCAGCCGGATGGTCCAGTATCACGGGATCAAACATTTACACACCAAATCCCATAAGAATGTCTCTTGATCTCTTCCAAACACATAGATGTGGTAAAAAATATTTGCATACTTACCATCAATGCTGGTGCCGTCAGAAAATAGTCCCCACACCCATGACACCACCACCACCACCAGCCTGATCCGCTGATACAAGGCAGGATGGATCCATGCTTTCAGTTTGTTGATGCCAAATTCTGACCCTCCCATCCGAATGTCCGCAGCAGAAATCGAGACTCACAGACCATGCAACGTTTTTCAAATCTTCTACTTGTCCAATTCGATGAGCTTGGTGCAAATTAAGCAGCCTCAGTTTCCTGTCTTTTTTTTTAAATCAGATAAATTTTTATTGATTTTTACTTGTAACACAAACAAGCACGTGCTACATGTGATACATTTTGCACTATGAGCCACTGTATAAGGAAATTCCTTACACGACTTCAGAACATCATTTGCATCTTCAGGCAGTCACAGTAAGACCTTATAATATAATCTTCACAGAAATGGAACATTAACAGTGTAACAAGAGCACCGCCTAAAACGAAATTTAACAGCCACCCTCCACCCACCCACCACCAGAGTCAGCTCCCAAAGGTAGGCCTATAGCCCCAAAATATTAAAGACTACTTATCCTTCTAAGTAGCTAACGACAATTGGTACTGCAGGCTTGCTCTAAAAGTTGTTCAACGGCCTTGACGGTAATCACTGGTACATCCATCCATTTCCCCATATTTTTCAAATTTTTATAGAGTAGTTTCTCTTCAAATACGAACCATATTCCAATCTAATGACATTATTTACCTATCTACATATTCCCTAAAGATGGGGGCCTGGGCTGATTCGACCAAATTGCGCAGCAATTAACTTTCTACACTGCGGTAATAGAGATCGTGGATTCCTATTATATTAGAGGAGTAACATCATTAAATCCAAAAAGGCCCAATAAGACAGCATGAGTGTTGCTGTAATGGTAGTTTGAGAACACTCTACCCAACAAGTAGTCATTGCTCCTTCCAAAGATTTCCAGGTCTCCGCACTCCCACATCATAGTAAAATGCCGCTTCTTCTATCCCCGCATCTAGGACAGGCTGAGTCCTCCCCGGACCCAATTTTAACAGTAGTTGCGGTGACCTGTATTGCCGTGTTAGCAAAAAGGTGGACTCCTGTAGGCTCACTTCGAGATAGAGCAGCGGCACTTATTTCTAAACCGTCAGACCACTGTTCATCGTTAGATGGTCCATTGTCCCTTTCCCACTTGGCCCTACATTTAATTGGTACATATCTACTGTTTTATTAACAGCCACACCGTGTTTAAAAAGAGATCAAAACCCTTAGTTTATGTCATCAATGCTCTATTTAGAGCTCCGCAACGGTACCTAACGTATAGGGTTCAAGCGGTTGCTGAGTGTCGTAAGCCGTGCGTATTTTTGCAGATTGAAAAAAACAGCAGTTAGGAAGTTGATAGGAGGTACTGAGATGTCAAACTATCTTGCATAAACCATCACTACATAAGTTCTCTATAGTGAGAATCCCCTTTTCCCCAGGGAGTGAAGCCCTCTAACGAAAGATTCTCCGGGAGCGTCCGGATTTCGCATAGGGGACTGTAAGGGGGAATTCGATATACCCATTATGTCCTTCCCCTTGTTCCATATCTTCCTCATAAGACATTAAGTGGGTTTTTGTTGTGTACTCCTCCACCAAAATGGCCTCCAAAGCGTGCGTAGGGTAGGAAACCTGTCCACGCAATTATCAAATTACCCTGCTGCATTAAGCCCTCTTTCTTACCCCAACCCCAAAGTGCTGGACCTGTGAGGCTAGGAAGTACACCAAGGATTAGAATTGCTAACCCCCCCTCTGTTTTACCTCTCTGGAGTGTATCCAGGCGATACGCGCCTGTTTACCTTTCCAAATCAGCTTACGGAATAAGCCTTGTATTTTATGAAAGTAATGTTTGCCACCCATACTGGGGATTGTGTAGACATATAAGAGTTTGCGGCATCAAGACCATTTTAATCGAGTGCCTCTTCTATTGGGGACAGGGGCACTTACACCATGTTACTATTTTCGTAAGCGAGCGAGAAAGTAGAGGTTCTAAGTTATCTTTGATATAATCTTTTGGTCGACCAGTCACCACCACTCCCAGATACTTCATTTTGGCTGTCACCTGTAGAGGGCCTAAGGTGTGGGGGTTCCCTGGAATTGGGTCCCAATGGAAGCACCACGGACTATCCCAGTTTCAATGTTAACTCCGGAGTACCTTCCAAAGGTTCTGACAATTTCCATGGCTCCAATTAGTGACCTACCGTATCCCCTAAATATATAAGAAGCATCGGCATAAAGGGAGACCCGTTCCTCTCTCTCTCCTCCTCTTAAGCCCTTATGTCTGCGGCTTAGTCTGAGTGCAGCCGGCAAGTGGCTCTATTGCCAATGCAAAAAAAAGGGGAGTGGACATCCCTGCCTCGTTCCCCCTCTCTAGCTGAATTGCATTGAAACAAGGCCATTGACCTTTATTCTCGCCAAGGGATTGGCATATAGCAATTGAACCCAGCCAATATATTGAGTATCCACAAATCCAGTTTTCCGCAGCACACGCCATAGAAACTCCCACCACTCTTGTCAGGCTTGTCTTGCCTTGTCGCAAGCAGAAATCGAGACTCATCAGACCAGGCAACGTTTTTCCAATCTTCTACTGTCCAATTCGATGAGCTTGTGCAAATTGTAGCCTCAGTTTCCTGTTCTTAGCTGAAAGGAGTGGCAACACCCGGTGTGGTCCTGTGCTGTAGCCCATCTGCCTCAAAGTTGGACGTATGTGCGTTCAGAGATGCTCTTCTGCTACCTTGGTTGTAGACGGGTGGCGATTTGAGTCACTGTTTGGCCTTTCTATCAGCTCGAAAAACCAGTTCTGCCCATTCTCTCTTACCTCTGGCATCAACAATGCATTCTGCCCACAGAACTTCGCCCACAGAACTGCCGCCTCACTGGATGTTTTTTTCTTTTCGGACTCATTCTTGTAAACCCTAGGATGGTTGTGCGTGAAAATCCCAGTAGATCAGCAGTTTCTGAAATACTCAGACCAGTAGATTGTCTGACATGTCTACATGCCTAAATGCCACTGAGTTGCCGCCATGTGATGGCTGATTAGAAATTAAGTGTTAATGAGCAGTTGGACAGGTGTACCTAATAAAGTGGCCGGTGAGTGTATATATCAAAGGCTGGAGACATTTGGGATCAGGTAGAGTGTGGAGGGATCAATTGCGACTGTTCGGTCTGGTGGGAGGGATAATAATACTCATGATCCTTAGACTTAATTAATAAATATTTAGTTTGTAAAATTCGTGCAAAATTTCTTCATGATGCTTAAGGTGAATGATTAGTATTGATGGTATCACTAGGATATACTAATACATTGAGGCCATCGGATTCTGGTCAAAGGTACAATTGAAGCTGCCGGTCCTGATTCAATGTCTGGACTAAGCCTCCAACTATATTACATATGATACATTTTATTGCCTTATCTCATGTTCATGATGCCTACTTCTGAGATTAGTTTAAGGTTCTGTACATCCTGAAGACATATATGACATTTTCAAGCCACAACAAAAGCAAATTACACATTGCATTGCCCACGGGAAGTCTGGTTGAGCAAGGAAAAAAATTCACTTGCCTACTCCATTGGGCAATGTAATATGGTGGTGATTTTTTATGGCTTGTACGTCTTTTTTCGAACATGCAAGTCATGAAAAAGTAACAATTTCTGGCGTTTTACCTAACCTATAGCCTGGCGTAGAGTTGATCTGCATATGCTCAGCATACGCAAAGTGACATGAGCCAGAAGAATATGAGTATAGCTGTATAAAGATTGTATTAAAGTTTAAGTTGAGTTGGAACATGAAAGTGACATCATATGATGAAGATATTTCACCAAAATGCATGAGTCGTTTTGCAATATTTTTAGTCTAGATGTGATGTAACTATGACACGTCCCTCACTGTTACCCGCACGCACATAGTAGTAGGAACCTCTTGATATAGGAAATTGCAAATAGCAGTAAAATCATCCAGTGCATCCAGCCCGGATGGTCACAGTATCACTGGCATCAAACAATGTACACACCAAATCCTCAGATAGAAAGTCTTTTGATCTCTTACAGACACATAGATGTGGTAGAAAATATTTGCATCTTACCATACATGCTGGTGTCCGTACAGAGGTACCTGGTGGGTTCCTGGTTTGGGAGTATAAGTCCTCTCCTGGGGAGGAATGGATGTGAGGAGAAATCAAAGGTGCCCCTACACTTTCCCTATCATCCCGGAGTTGTCTCCCGCCCTTACAAGGGCAGTAACATTAAGACTTGCCCTATGAAAAATCAAAAATACCCCCGCATCCCCCCATCCTGATGCGTTTCTTCACACTTGGGATTCATCAGAGGGTCTACATCGGTGAAATGCGGACATTAATAGATACAGTGGCCCCTGTTATAGGGTCACTAAGGGGTATCAAATGTGCAGAGTGACTAATATAGTGATAAGTACTCTGCAGCGGGGCCCAAGTGAAGTGGCCACAGCTGGCCCCTAGCTGGTCTCTAGACTAGCAGGTATAGGATTGATATTTGCAAGATGAGAGCAACGTTGGCCCCCAAAACTGTGTATGGCAACCTTGCTTGGTATCTATATATTTATTTTTGGCTAATTACGTTTTAGCTAAACAGGTGGGATCATTGTGACATATCACAGACTTTGGTAGTCACCAGAGAAAGAAAAGTGTATAATATCTATAGGTCTGAATTCATTACATTCAGCGTTCCCTATTTATATATAATGTCTACTTCTTCCACCAAATTAAAAAACATCTGTCATGTTTTTTTTTTAATTTGGCACTAGCTGTCAGACTGGGTTGTGACGGGTCGCCAAATAACCCGAGACATCTCTGCAGTCTATGGCTCTGCCTACAGCAGATAAACTGCTCTGGCAAGGGTGAAACCACTATCAGGAACCTGCTAACAGACCCAGAGAGACCTTGCAAGGTGAGAGTAGGAATTTACTTTGTCTTGCAATTAACCTGCCCAGCAACAGTACAACCAGAAGCAGACTTGGCGCCAGCTGTCATACTGGCTAAGCAGTGGCAAGCTCCTACAAAGTCCTTGCGGGCTATGGCCCTGTCTACAGAAGATAAAACCGCCCTGAGAAGGGCAAACCTGCTCTCAGGAACCTAACCAACGGAACTTGAGTGACCCTGCAAGGTGAAAGGAAGACATACATCTTCTGGCAGCTGCTGAATGGAGGAACAGACAGGTAACAAGAAATCAGAGATAGACCAGGATTCACACTAGAACAGAGAAGAGTGTTAAGTCTAAAAAACCACAAGACTGACACAGAGAAAGCAGGGTCACATAGAGAGCTACATTACACTGAGGGACAAACAACAGATACAGACAGAGGTACAGAACGGAATAGATATAGATAGAAAAGATGAACTCAAGGGGAATGGGGGTCATTTACTAAGGGCGCCGTGTTACCCGAATATTTCTGATTTGCGACGATTTTCCCTGTATTGCCCCGGAATTTTGGCGCACACGATCGGATTGTGGTGCATCGGCGCCGGCATGCACGCAACGGAAATCGGGGGCTTGGCCGAACGAAAACCCGACGGATTCGGAAAAACCGCCGCATTTAAAAAAAAAATTGCACTTACCTTCACTCAACCCAGCTCGGTGTATTCCAGTGCGTTCCGATGCTCTTCAGCGCAGCAGCGCCACCTGGTGGACGGCGGAGGAACTACCTTAGTGAATCCCGGCTGGACCCGAATCCAGCGCAGAGAACGCGCCGCTGGATTGCGAATGGGCAGTAAATCTGCCCAATGAGTAAATTGTAGAAGTGTAACCAGTAGTCCAGTGTATACGGAAAGTTATCGGCCTCCAAAGCGTGCGTAGGGTAGGAAACCTGTCCACGCAATTATCAAATTACCTGCTGCATTAAGCCCTCTTTCTTACCCCAACCCACAAAGGCTGGACCTGTGAGGCTAGGAAGTACAGCCAAGGATTAGAATTGCTAACCCCCCCTCTGTTTTACCTCTCTGGAGTGTATCCAGGCGGATACGCGTGTTTACACTTTCCAAAAGCTTACGGAATAAGCCTTGTATTTTATGAAAGTAATGTTTGCACCCATATGGGGAATTGTAGACATATAAGAGGTGCGGCATCAAGACCATTTTAAATCAAGTGTGCCTCTTCTATTGGGGACAGGGGCCAACTTACACCATGTTACTATTTTCGTAAGCGAGCGAGAAAGTAGAGGTTCTAAGTTATCTTTGATATAATCTTTTGGTCGACCAGTCACCACCACTCCCAGAACTCATTTTGGCTGTCACCTGTAGAGGGCCTAAGGTTGGGGGGTTCCTGGAATTGGGTCCAATGGAAGCACCACGGAATATCCCAGTTTCAATGTTAACTCCGGAGTACCTTCCAAAGGTTTGACAATTCCATGGCTCCAATTAGTGACCTATCCGTATCCCCTAAATATATAAGAAGGCATCGGCATAAAGGGAGACCCGTTCCTCTCTCTCTCCTCCCTTAAAGCCCTGTATGTCTGCGGTAGATCTGAGTGCAGCCGCAAGTGGCTCTATTGCCAATGCAAATAGAAAAGGGGAGTGGACATCCCTGCCTCGTTCCTCTCTAGCTGAATTGCATTGAAACAAGGCCTGACCTTTATTCTCGCCAAGGGATTGGCATATAGCAATTGAACCCAGCCAATATATTGAGATCCAAATCCCAGTTTTCGCAGCACAGCCCATAGAAACTCCCACTCCACGCTGTCAAAGGCTTGTCTTGCCTTGTCGCAGCAGAAATCGAGACTCATCAGACCAGGCAACGTTTTTCCAATCTTCTACTGTCCAATTTCGATGAGCTTGTGCAAATTGTAGCCTCAGTTTCCTGTTCTTAGCTGAAAGGAGTGGACACCGGTGTGTCTGTGCTGTGACCATCTGCCTCAAAGTTGGACGATTGTGCGTTCAGAGAGCTCTTCTGCTACCTTGGTTGTGACGGGTGGCGATTTGAGTCACTGTGCGGCTTTTATCAGCTCGAACCAGTCTGCCCATTCTCCTTGACCTCTGGCATCAACAATGCATTGTGCCCACAGAACTTCCGCCCACAGAACTGCCGCCTCACTGGATGTTTTTTCTTTTCGGACATCTTGTAAACCCTAGAGATGGTTGTGCGTGAAAATCCCAGTAGATCAGCGGAGTTTCTGAAATACTCGACCAGTAGATTGTCTGACATGTCTACATGCCTAAATGCACTGAGTTGCCGCCATGTGATGGCTGATTAGAAATTAAGTGTTAATGAGCAGTTGGACAGGTGGTAACTAAAAAGTGGCCGGTGAGTGTATATATCAAGGCTGGAGACATTGGGATCAGGTAGAGTGTGGAGGGATCAATTGCGACGGTTCGTTGGTGGGAGGGATAATAATACTCAGATCTAGACTTATTAATAATATTTAGTTGTAAAATTCGTGGCAAAATTTCTTCATTGATGCTTAAGGTGAATGATAGTATTGATGGTATCACTAGGATATACTATACATTGAGGCCATCGGATTCTGGTCAAAGGTACAATTGAAGCTGCCGGTCCTGATTCAATGTCTGGACTAAGCTCCAACTATATTACATATGATACATTTTATTGCCCTATCTCATGTTCATATGCCTACTTCTGAGATTAGTTTAAGTGTCTGTACATCCTGAAGACATATAGACATTTCAAGCCACACAAAAGCAAATTAACAAATTGCATTGGCCCACGGGAAGTCTGGTTGAGCAGAGAAAAAAATCACTTGCCTACTCATTGGCAATGTAATATGGTGGTGATTTTTTTGGCTTGTACGTCTTTTTCGAACCGAGAACATGAAAAAAAACAACCAATAAAAAATATATGGTCATGAAAAAGAACAATTGGCGTTTTACCTAACTATAGCTGGCGTCGAGTTGATTGCATATGTCAGCAACGCAAATGACAGAGCCAGAAGAATATGCAGTATAGCTTTATAAGATTGTATTAAAGTTTAAGTTGAGTTGGAACATGAAAGTGACATATATGATGAAGATATTTCACCAAATTGCATGAGTCGTTTTGCAATATTTTTAGTAGATGTGATGTAACTATGACACGTCCCTCACTGTTACCCGCACGCAATAGTAGTAGGAACCTCTTGATATAGGAAATTGCAAATAGCAGTAAATCATCCAGTGCATCCAGCCGGTGGTCACAGTATCACTGGCATCAACATGTACACACCAAATCCTCAGATAGAAAGTCTTTTGTCTCTTACAGACACAATAGATGTGGGTAGAAAAATATTTGCATCTTAACCATACATCTGGTGTTCCGTACAGAGGTACCTGGTGGGGTTCCTGGTTTGGGAGTATAAGTCCTCTCCTGGGGAGGAAAGGATGTGAGGAGAAATCAAAGGTGCCCTACACTTCCCTATCATCCCGAGTTGGTCTCCCGCCCTACAAGGGCAGTAACATTAGACTGCCCTAGTGAAAAATCAAAAATACCCGCGATCCCCCCATCCTGATGCGTTTCTTCACACTTGGGATCATCAGAGGGTCTACATCGGTGAAATGCGGACATTAATAGATACAGTGGCCCCTGTTATAGGGTCCCTAGGGGTATCAAATGTGCAGAGTGACTAATATAGTGATAAGTACTCTGCAGCGGGGCCCAAGTGAAGTGGCCACAGCTGGCCCCTAGCTGGTCTCTAGACTAGCAGGTCTATAGGATTTGATATTTGCAAGATGAGAGCAACGTTGGCCCCCAAACTGTGTATGGAAACCTTGCTGGTATCATATATTTATTTTGGCTAATTCGTTTTAGCTAAACAGTGGGATCATGTGACATATCACAGACTTTGGTAGTCACCAAGAAAGAACAAGTGTATAATATCTATAGGTCTGAATTCATTACATTCAGCGTTCCCTATTTATATATAATGTCTAATTCTTCACCAAATTAAAAAAAATCTGTCATGTTTTTTTTTTAATTTGGCACTAGCTGTCAGACTGGGTTGTGACGGGTCGCCAAAATAACCCGAGACATCTCTGCAGTCTATGGCTCTGCCTACAGCAGATAAACTGCTCTGGCAGGGTGAAACCACTATCAGGAACCTGCTAACAGACCAGAGAGACCTTGCAAGGTGAGAGTAGGAATTTACTTGTCTTGCAATTAACCTGCCAGCAACAGTACAACAGAAGCAGACTTGGCGCCAGCTGTCATACTGGCTAGCAGTGGCAAGCTCCTACAAAGTCCTTGCGGCTATGGCCCTGTCTACAGAAGATAAAACCGCCCTGAGAAGGGAAACCTGCTCTCAGGAACCTAACCAACGGAACTTGAGTGACCCTGCAAGGTGAAAGGAAGACATACATCTTCTGGCAGTGCTGAATGGAGGAACAGACAGGTAACAAGAAATCAGAGATAGACCAGTATTCACACTAGAACAGAGAAGAGTGTTAAGTCTAAAAAACCACAAGACTGACACAGAGAAAGCGGTCACATAGAGAGCTACCATTACACTGAGGGACAAAAACAGATACAGACAGAGGTACAGAACAATAGAGAGGTATAGGATAGAAAAGATGCAACCTCAAGGGGAATGGGGGTCATTTACTAAGGGCGTTCCGCGTGTTTACCCGAATATTTTCTGATTTGCGACGATTTTCTGTATTGCCCCGGATTTTGGCGCACACGATCGGTTGTGGTGCATCGCGCCCGGCATGCACGCAACGGAAATGGGGGGCTTGGCCGAACGAAAACCCGACGGATTCGGAAAACCGCCGCATTAAAAAAAAAATTGCACTTACCTTCACTCAACCAGCAGGGTATTCCAGTGCGTTCCGATGCTAGGCAGCAGCGCCGCAAGGGTAAAGCAGACAGAGAAAGCACTAGCCAGCGCCAACCTGGTGGACTGCGGAGGAACTACCTTAGTGAATCCCGGCCGGAGGACCCGAATCCAGCGCAGAGAACGCGCCGCTGGATTGCGAATGGGCAGGGTAAGTAAATCTGCCCCAATGAGTAGAATTGTAGAAGTGTAACCAGTAGTCCAGTGTACGGAAAGTTATCTGCAATATGTCTGGGCTTGGCTGTGTATGTGGCTTATGACACAAAGAGAGGAAAGAGTTAGCACTCAACACAAGTTCGGCCTCCAAAGCGTGCGTAGGGTAGGAAACCATGTCCACGCCAATTATCAAATTACCTGCTGCATTAAGCCCGTCTTTCTTACCCAACCCACAAAGGCTGGACTGTGAGGCTAGAAGTACAGCCAAGGGATTAGAATTGCCTAACCCCCCCTCTGTTTTACCTCTTGGAGTGTATCCAGGCGGATACGCGATGTTTACACTTTCCAATAAGCTTACGGATAAGCCTTGTATTTTATGAAAGTAATGTTGTGCACCCATTAATGGGGAATTGTAGACATATAAGAGGTGCGGCATCAAGGGACCATTTTAATCAAGGTGCCTCTTCTATGGGGACAGGGGAGCCAACTTACACCATGTTACTATTTTCGTAAGCGAGCGAGAAAGTAGAGGTTCTAAGTTATCTTTGATATATCTTTTGGTGCCAGTCACCACCACTCCCAGAGACTCATTTTGGCTGTCACCTGTAGAGGGCCTAAGGTTGGGGGGTTCCTGGAATTGGGTCCAATGGAAGCCCACGGAATATCCCAGTTAATGTTAACTCCGGAGTACCTTCCAAAGGTTATGACAAGTTCCATGGGCTCCAATTACGTGACCTATCCGATCCCTAAATATATAAGAAGGTCATCGGATAAAGGGAGACCCGTTCCTCTCTCTCTCCTCCTTAAAGCCCCTGTATGTCTGCGGTGGATCTGCGTGCAGCGCAAGTGCTCTATTGCCAATGCAAATAGAAAAGGGAGAGTGGACATCCCTGCCTCGTTCACTCTCTAGCTGAATTGCCATATGAAACAAGGCCATGCACCTTTATTCTCGCCAAGGATTGGCATATAGCAATTGAACCCAGCCAATATATTGAGATCAAATCCCAGTTTCGCAGCACAGCCATAGAAACTCCACCCACGCTGTCAAAGGCTTGTCTTGCCTTGTCGCAGCAGAAATCGAGGACTATCAGACAGGCAAGTTTTCCAAATCTTTACTTCCATTCAGAGCTTGGCAAATTGTAGCCTCAGTTTCCTGTTCTTAGCTGAGGAGTGGCACCGGTGTGTTCTGTGCTGTGACCATCTGCCTCAAAGTTGGAACGATTGTGCGTTCAGAGAGCTCTTCGCTACCTTTGGTTGTACGGGGTGGCGATTTGAGTCACTGTGCGGGGGGGGACTTTTATCAGCTCGCCAGTGCTGCCCATTCTCCTTGACCTCGGGCATCAACAATGCATTTGCCCCAGAACTTCCGCCCACAGAACTGCCGCCTATGGATGTTTTTTCTTTTCGGACATCTTGTAAACCCTAGAGATGGTTGTGCGTGACAAATCCAGTAGATCAGCAGTGAGTTTGCTGAAATACTCGACCAGTAGATTGTCTGACAGTCTACATGCCTAATGCCTGAGTTGCCGACCTGTGATGGCTGATTAGAAAATTAAGTGTTAATGAGCATGGACAGGGGTAACTAAGAAAGTGGCGGTGAGTGTATATATCACAGGCTGGAGACATTTGGGATCAGGTAGAGTGTGGGGGATCAATTGCGACGGTTCGTTTGGTGGGAGGGATAATAATACTCAGGATCATAGACTTATTAATAATATTTAGTGTGTAAATTCGTGCAAAATTTCTTCATTGATGCTTAAGGTGGAATGATAGATTGATGCGTATCACTAGGATTACTATACATTGAGGCCATCGGATTCTGGTCAAAGGTACAATGAAGGAAAAAGGGGGGGGAAAAAGGGGGGGGGAGGGGGGAAGAGGGGGGGTTGCCGGTTCCTGATTCAATGTCGGGAACTAAGCCTCCAACTATATACATATGATACATTTTATTGCCCTATCTCATGTTCATGATGCCTTACTCTGAGATTAGTTAGTGTCTGTTACATCCTGAAGACATATAGACAGTTTCAGCCACACCAAAAGCAAATTAAAAATTGCATTGGCCCACGGGAGTCTGGTTGAGCAAGAGAAAAAAATTCACTTGCCTACTCAATTGGCCAATGTAAATGGTGGTGATTTTTTTGGCTTGTACGTCTTTTTCGGAACCAAACCGGAAGAAAACCAAATAAAACAAAACAAACACAAAAATAAAAAATAAAAAAAAAAAAAAAAAAAAAAATATGCAAGTTCATGAAAAAAGTAACAATTCGGCGTTTTACCTAACATATAGGCTGGCGTCGAGTTGATTGCATATGCCTCAGCAGACGCAAATGACAGAGCCAGAAGAATATGCGTATAGCTTTATCAAGATTGTATTAAAGTTTAAGTTGAGTTGGAAGCATGAAAGTGACATAATATGATGAAGATATTTCACAAATTGCATGAGTCGTTTTGCCCAATATTTTAGTAAGATCGTGATGTACTATGCACGTCCCTCTATGTACCCGCACGCAAATAGTAGTAGGAACCTCTTGATATAGGAAATGCAAATAGCAGTAACATCATCCAGTGCATCCAGCCGGCTGGTCACAGTATCACTGGCAATCAAACAATGTACACACCAAATCATCAGATAGAAAGCTCTTATTGGTCTTCATTACAGACATAAAGTAGATGTGGTAGGGACATAAATAAGCCTTTGCACCTCTTGCACCATCACATCTGGTGTTTCGTACAGAGCTGTACCCGGGCTGGTGCGGGTTCCTGGTTTGGGGAGTATAAGTCCTCAGTGCTCATCTGGGGAGGAAACGGATTTGCAGGAGAATCAAAGTGTAGCGCCCATAACAACTTCCCTATCATCCCGGTAGTGTTGTCTCCCGCCCTTAACAAGTGGCAGTAACCATTAAGTAACTTGCCCCTAGCGCGTGGAAAAATCAAAAAAATACCTGGCGCAGGGGCGGGAGACCCGCTCCCCCATCCTGATAGCGTTTCTATCACACTTGGCGATACCATGCAGAGGGGTCTACACTCGGTTGAAAATGCGGATACTTTGAATTAGAGTACAGTGCCCAGTGTCCCCATTTTACTAGTGGTCCACTACGGGGATAAATCAGGTGCAGAGTGACTAAATAATTAGTGATAAGATACTCTGTCAGCCGGGGCCCAAGTGACAGTGAGTCCAGCACTGCTGGCCCCTTTAGCTGGTCTCTAATAGTCACGAGTCTATAGGATTTATATTTGCAGATGGAGCAACGTTGGCCCCCCCAATAACTGTGTATGGAACCCTTGCTGGTATCTATATATTTATGTTTTGGCAATTCACGTTTTAGCTAAACATGTGGGATCATGTGACATTCACAGACTTTGGTAGTCACCATAGAAAGAAAAGTGATATAATAATCTATAGGTCTGAATTCATTACATTCAGCGTTCCCTATTTATATATAATGTCTAATTCTTCACCAAATTAAAAAAAATCTGTCATGTTTTTTTTTAATTTGGCACTAGCTGTCAGACTGGTGTTGTGACGGGTCGCCAAAATAACCCGAGACATCTCTGCAGTCTATGGCTCTGCCTACAGCAGATAAACTGCTCTGGCAGGGTGAAACCACTATCAGGAACCTGCTAACAGACCCAGAGAGACCTTGCAAGTGAGAGTAGGAATTTACTTTGTCTTGCATTAACCTGCCAGCAACAGTACAACAAAGCAGACTTGGCGCCAGCTGTCATACTGCTAGCAGTGGCAAGCTCCTACAAAGTCCTTGCGGCTATGCCCTGTCTACAGAAGATAAAACCGCCCTGAGAAGCGGAACCTGCTCTCAGGAACCTAACCAACGGAACTTGAGACCCTGCAAGGTGAAAGGAAGACATCATCTTCTGGCAGTGCTGAATGGAGGAACAGACAGGTAACAAGAAATCAGAGATAGACCAGTATTCACACTAGAACAGAGAATAGTGTTAAGTCTAAAAAAAACCACACAAGACTGACACAGAGAAAGCGGTCACAAGAGAGCTACCATTACACTGAGGGACAAAAAACAGATACAGACAGAGGTACAGAACAAATACTAGAGTAGGTGTATAGGAAGATAAAGATAGCAACCTCAAGGGGAATGGGGGTCATTTACTAAGGGTTCGCGTTTCCCGCGTGTTACCCGAATATTTTCTGATTTGCGCGATTTTCTGTATTGCCCCGGATTTTGGCGCACACGATCGGATTGTGGTGCATCGCGCCCGGCATGCACGCAACGGAAATGGGGGCTTGGCCGAACGAAAACCCGACGGATTCGGAAAACCGCCGCATTTAAAAAAAAAATTGCACTTACCTTCACTCAACCAGCAGGGTATTCCAGTGGTTCCGATGCTTTCAGCGCAGCAGCGCCACCTGGTGGACGGCGGAGGAACTACCTTAGTGAATCCCGGCCGGACCCGAATCCAGCGCAGAGAACGCGCCGCTGGATTGCGAATGGGCAGGGTAAGTAAATCTGCCCCAATGAGTAAATTGTAGAAGTGTAACCAGTAGTCCACGTGTAGAGAAGTTTCTGCAATATGTCTGGGCTTGGCTGTGTATGTGGCTTATGACACAAAGAGAGGAAAGAGTTAGCACTCAACACAAGTTTAAAAAATCTTTGTCTATATTTTTCTCTTTAAAAACATCCAAGCGACACAGAGAGGGATGTACACAGCAGGAAGAAAGTGCGAAGGATGACTCGTTTTGTGCTGCTAGGATAGAAAGGCAATTAGTAGATGTGCAATAACCAGCACCTTCTGAAAGAACTGGGCAGAATATAAAGGGAGTAATGGACACTGCCCCCAGCCTTGACTGGTTCAGTCAATTATCAACCAAGCCACAGCTGCTGCCAGCTTTTCCTAAGGAAAATTCCTGAAAGGGAGCTGTCATCACAGGCAGCTCTGAGTGTAGTTTTCAAGCACAGAATCCTGAAAAATGCGAGTTCTGACATTGTCAAGCCAATAGCCAAACACAGTCAAGGAAAACAGGGACGCACGGGAGATCAGCAGGGAGAGACAAGGCTCAGATATGATAGACAGATGATAGACAGACAAGTAAAGTCAGACAGAACCGGGTCAAATCCAAGATGTCTATGAGGCACAGAATAATATAGGAAGAGAATGGTTGACTAAACGTAACTGAGGTTGGATACACCGAATAGCAGGCAAAGCAATAGCCCTAGATAAACGCGAAGCAAGAAGACTACAATGACCAACAACCTCTAATGGAACTGGGCAGAAAAAAGGGAGTAATGCATGAAGCCCCCACCAACTGACTGGTTTAGTCATCAAAATAAAATAGTAAAAGTTACTTACCTACCAGAAATCCTGGGTCTGGCTCTTCTCCTGGACTTTTCTGTCTGGACTCGTATAGAAGGACACAAAAGGTGTAATGACATCATGCCACCCATGTCACACAGAGAGTGCATCTAATGGTATCTCATTTAATTGTATCTTCTCTTAAAGGTTTCAACCACATTTTGTGTTTCGGGCATTTGAATTAGTTATCTTAATTTACTATGTTCACATGTAAATACAAAATCCAAAGCTCAAGTGTAGATACAGCAATTCTACTGCCAACATCCTATCTGATTAAATTCAGGGTTTACTAGGCTACAAATATTGATGACTTATCCTAAGGATTAAGATCTTAGAATATCAGCAGCCAATGCACTTACGGGGACAGTAAGAGGACAGCTCTGTTTTCTCTGTGTAGTGGATTCAATTTGGTGCCAGAAATCTACAAATCCATATATATATATATTTGCTCATCTCTAATAACGGGTCAGATATGAGTCCAGGTCTCAAGAACTATAAGGTACAGTAGTGATAGCTACTAAATCACTGCAGTGCCCTTAAAAGAAAAGTAAATTATTTTACAGTAATAAATAAATAACTAAGATCATTTGATACACAATATCCAAGAAAAAAGTGAGATTGATAAATTACCAAAGTAGTAGACGGACAAAGCCAGGCAAAAAACAGCCGAAACAAACAGAGATGGGATAAATGACGCCCAATTTATCACATTTGGGCTTATTTACTAAGGGTCCTGTGGCCGCATTTTCATCGGGGGGACGGACGATCCTTCGGAATCGGATAAACCCCGGGATTTAACATTTAAATTGTGTCTCAAAACAATGCACTTACATGCATCAGGAAAAAGAAGGTGAACTCCGGGGACCTGAGCGGGGAAGCGACACATGCAGGATATCGGGCGCATGATCTTAGTGACTCCCCGCACAGCACATTATACACGGACAATGCACTTACATGCATCAGGAAAAAGAAGGTGAACTCCGGGGACCTGAGCGGGGAAGCGACACATGCAGGATATCGGGTGCAGGATCTTAGTGACTCCCCGCACAGCACATTATACACGGACAATGCACTTACATGCACCAGGAAGAAGAAGGTGAACTCCGGGGACCTGAGCGGGGAAGCGACACATGCAGGATATCAGGGCACGATCTTAGTGACTCCCCGCACAGCGCATTATACACGGACATTGCACTTACATGCACCAGGAAGAAGAAGGTGAACTCCGGGGACCTGAACGGGGAAGCGACACATGCAGGATATCGGGGGCACGATCTTAGTAAATCACGGCAGCTGTGCATTATCGTCGGGGAATGCACCTTGGGGATCGCTCAGTGACTGGTAAGTAAATCTGCCCCACTTTGTCCTATTGGTGATACTCTTCATGCACACACGTCATCTGATTTATGCTGTCAAATTAATATGTATGATATTGCAACGTAATAACTTTGAGCTGCAATCCCACACAAGGCCTTTAGAGAGGATTTGCAAAAAAATTGAATTCTAGAAGAAACTTTATGTTCTGTTGCCATAATCTTAGGTTGGGAAATCAGCTGAGAGAAGTAATGTGAGTGGCTCTTATACTTTATTGTTGAGGTATTATCTGGATTGCTAATTATAATAGTATTTGCAAAATATTGAGCAATGCAATTGTGACTCTGCCCTCTCATATGACCAATCTCTGCCCGAACATCACATGTTGGATTGTTGCCCATTTCATGACAATATATAAACATAGAGGAGCTCAGTACAGGCAGAGTTACAGTCACCGGGGCACAGGATGGCTCTGAGCATTGCAACAACACTTCTCCTGACCACTGGGGTCACCCTACTAATCTATCTTATAAAGTGGTGGCATTGGATCAAAAAGAAGAACCTACCCCCAGGACCTCCTCCTATTCCAATCCTGGGGAATATTTTTCACCTCAGCACCTCCGAAATACCACAGTCTTTAATTAAGGTAAGTACTGTACAGGCGGTCCCCTACTTAAGAACACTCGACTTACATACGACCCCTAGTTAAAAACGGACCTCTGGATATTGGTAATTTAATGTACTTTAGTCCTAGGCTACAATAATCAGCTATAACAGTTATCACAGGTGTCTGTAATGAAGCTTTAGTGTTAATATTGATTCTTATGACAACCCAACATTTTTAAAATCCAATTGTCACAGAGACCAAAAAAGTTCTGGCTGGGATTACAATGATAAAATATACAGTTCCGACTTACATACAAACTCAACTTAAGAACAAACCTACAGACCCTATCCTGTATGTAACCCGGGGACTGCCTGTGTATGTTTAGATTTGTCTGTTTTGGATGATTTGATTTTGTTTACTGGCACTAAATCCTGCAGCACCCCCAAAAGGGGAAAGGAAGCACTACATGCTCTACATCCATAGAGACATAGCACCTTTTAGGTTTATAAAGGATTAAGGTAGAATGTGACTTGCCATATCTTAGGAATCCTACCCCTTTTTATGAGACCCAGAAAACCATTTCCAAGCCTTCTGGGTAAGATCTCCTCAAAGATCTCCTCTCCAAGTTAAGTGGGCCTGCAGATGTTTGCCTTGCAGGCACCGGTGGCCCATTAAGGTCACCGATTGACCACATCAGGTTTTATGACCCCCCTTAACTTTCAGAGGTGGTGGGAAACAGATGTCCAGTGTTATACAAGAACAGGAATTTTCTTTTTCCCCGGATCCTGTTTAGCTTATCTTTTCAGACCCATAAAATATAAAAACTCAATAAAGGTTACATTATATGCATCATTTTTGTATGTTTTTTTTATATGTAGCTAAGTGAGAAGTATGGACCTGTTTATACTCTCTACCTGGCAAATCTTCGGACCGTGGTACTAATTGGGTATGATGCAGTGAAGGAAGCATTGGTGGACCGTAGTGATGCATTTAGTGATAGAGGAGACACCGGAGCTGGAGAGTTTTTTCAGAAGGATTTTGGTAAGACAATATAGTAAATAACTTCTTAAACTTGTAATTGATCTGTGAATGGCTTACGACATTGAAGGATACTGCAAATTTGGCAGCTTCATTCTTGTGTTTCTACATGCTGTTCCCTTAGAGCAGTGGTCCCCAAACCACGGCCCGCAGGCCACATGTGGCCCTGCGGCCCGTTTTTATCTGGCCCCCGCCACATTCAGGGCTTGGAGCGCCAGCTGCTGCTGCTGAGGCCCCCGGAGGGTCGCGGCAGTCGGGCAGGAGCCTCCATCCGTTCTGGCAGCAGCCAGAAGAGAGAAGACGCGGAAGCCACTGCCAGACGTGAGTATAGGGTTTTTTTTTTTACCAGCAGCAAATAGATTGTGGCGGCTGGGGGCATTATACAAAATAATTAATGATGAAGGGGCATTATACAAAATAATTAATGATGAAGGGGCATTATACAAAATAATTAATGATGAAGGGGCATTATACAAAATAATTAATGATGGAGGGGCATTATACAGTGCAAAATAATTAATGATGGAGGGGCATCAGAAAATAATTAATGATGGAGGGGCATCAGAAAATAATTGATGGGGGAGGGGCATCAGAAAATAATTAATGGTGGAGGGGCATCAGAAAATAATTAATGGTGGAGGGGCATCAGAAAATAATTAATGGTGGAGGGGCATCAGAAAATAATTGATGGGGGAGGGGCATCAGAAAATAATTAATGGTGGGGGGCATCAGAAAATAATTAATGATGGAGGGGCAGCGTATGAAGTAATGGTGGGGGGCAGCATAGGAAATAATTAATTATGAGGGGAAGTCTAGTAATTAATGGGGGGAGGCAGTATTATTCAACAATTAATGGAGATGGGTCCCCGTATATATTTCAAAATTAATATATGAAATCAATATATAAAATAGTTCACGAGGGGTGCAGTTTATTAAATAATTAATTGAGGGGGGGCCCAGTGTTTTACAGATGCGGTCACATGTACCGCTATTTATTTTTAAACTTTAGTCCGGCCCTCCAACGGTCTGAGAGGAATAGTGAACGGCCCCCTATGTCAAAAAGTTTGGGGACCCCTGCCTTAGAAGAATCAAGAACCACAGAGTTTTGGTGATATTTATGATTCTCAGTAGCACCTTTCCAGTGTAGAATGGTGGATCACCTAAATCCTTGACTGCAGCCAACGAACAAGGGCACCAACACTTCATGACCGGCCAGAGCTTCTAATAGTCTGTAGGATGATATTTTAACATTTCCTGCTCTCCTATGTAAATCTAGAAGGAACTTCTAAATCTGACGCTGCTTCTTGATCCACTGAAGAGCTACTTATTGGGGCTTCTCAGGGTAGACCAGGTAGACCAACTCAAGTGTCACTCAAGTGTCACAAGTCCTTCCAAGGGTTGAATATTTTAGCCTTAAGAGTCAATAAAATTGAGTCCAGTGAATAGTCAACCCTCACTACTCCATTGTCAAACTATTGAATAAAAGATCCACTTGAGCCCATCCAATACTAGAGAAGGTCATACTGTTTTCCAGTTTGTGGCTCATCCAGGTTGGGATTGGGATTCATAGAATGACTTTCCCATGTTTATTACTAAGAATCCACTGTCCATTAGACAGAATAGCTCAACTCTGTTAAACTTTGCCAATCCCACCAAGAAGACTTTTACCAAGTTTTTTGCTGCTTCTAATAAGGGTCATAATTCACCTACTCTTGTGGTTTATCCAATGGCCAATCCAGTTTAATTGCTTGCTGTTGATGGCCATAGGTAGATTTTGCTCCATTTTCAAACATTCTGCTTTCAACTTTAAAGCCAACCCAACAAAACCCTGACTATAGCCCTGGCTATAGCTTCCCTGATTATACCTACCCCACGTCGCTATAGCTGTCAGTGTCAAACTCCTCTGTTGTGGTCAGGTTCAAGTAAATACTATTCCCCAGAGGTTCTGCAGAAGACAACACAGCTTGGAGGCTACTAAACTGTATCTCCTTCCAAGGTGGTAAACTAATAGATACTTGGTGACTATTATGGGTAATATGTTATCATATTTGAAAGAAACCATCCATGTTTCATTTTCCTGAACAAAACCTTTAACTTACAGGGGTCATTGCAAGCAGCGGGGAAAGGTGGAAAATCCTTCGACGATTTTCTCTGTCAACTTTAAGAAATTTTGGAATGGGAAAGAGGAGCATTGAGGAAAGAATCCAAGAAGAAGCCCGATGTCTGGCTGAGAAATTTATGAAGGAAAAAGGCGAGTGGAGATCCAAAAATATCTGTCTTATACTCTTGAGCATAAGAGTTGGTCAAAAGAAATTTTTGGGCCTCTCATGTAAACATTTTTTATATGGTCCATAGTTTTCCAATGCTTGTATTTTATTGTACAGTAAAAGCCATATCTAACCACCTCTTTATATTTAATAACAGATGCACCAATTAACCCAACACATATCACACGACTCTCTGTTTCCAATATCATCTGCTCCGTTGTGTTTGGTGCAAGATTTGATTATGATGACAAAAAATTCCTGACTCTCTTGTCATATCTTCAGGATCTTCTTCAGTTGTTCAACAGTCGCTCCGGGCAAGTAAGTTTTAACAAAATGTCTACAATTTAACAACAATACAAGGGTATGATGTCAGATTGGGGTCCAACACCCAGCACCCCAACAGGTCAGCTGTTCTTTGTAGCTGATAAACAGAATAAAACATTTTCTGTGTACTGGCTGAACTGAGTTACTGCAACTTAGATCCCATTCAAAAAGAAAAGAATAGTCTGTAGACTTTGTAGACATTGGGGCACATTTACTAAGGGTCCGCGGACCGCATTTTCGGCAGCTTCCCAGACTTTTTCCATTTTGCACGGCATTTAACTGGGGTTTTTGGTGCATGCAATCAGACCTGAGCGGGGAAGCGACACATGCAGGATATCGGAGCACAATCTTAGTAACTCCCCGAACAGCGCATTATACACGGACAATGCACTTACATGCACCAGGAAGAAGAAGGTGAACTCCGGGGACCTGAGCGGGGAAGCGACACATGCAGGATATCGGGGGCAGGATCTTAGTGACTCCCTGAACAGTGCATTATACATGGACAATGCACTTACGTGCACCAGGAAGAAGAAGGTGAACTCCGGGGACCTGAACCAGGGAATTGGCAGGACATTGGAAGCACGATCTTAGTGAATCGCGACAGCTCCGAATCCTCGTTGGACAACTCACCTCGGGGATCGCGACGGGACTGTAAGTAAATGTGCCCCATTCAGTTGATAGCAAAAAGTAGGGAGTGATGGAAAACAGTACACCTTTTTATTGTATTTAATCAGGAGTACATTGCTTACATTCAGGACTAAACTGAAATGGCAATATATAGTATAAATGAAAGAAAATTTGATAAAAGAAGAATACTGATCCCATTTTTTTATCCTAGCTTTTTAACATGTTCCCGACCATCATGCCCTACATCCCTGGTCCTCACCAGAAGATCTTCAAAATTGTAGATGGTCTAAAACAGTTTATTAGGGAGATGGTGAAAACCCACCGGGCCACCCTGGATGAGAACTGCCCTCGGGACTTCATAGATTGTTTCCTCACAAAGATGGAAGAGGTGGGTTTGTAATAAATTTGTATTTGTGAAAAGAATAATAGAAAAATGGTCTCTACAGAAGGCCAGTCTGCCATTTATGATCCCCACTTTACTCTACTTCCTGGCAGTCATCTGTCACAACAGGAAGTTCCAAGAAAGGATGCTCAGCCAATCACTAACTGATCAAAGTCATTGTTTACTGTGATGTCATGAGAGACAAAGGAAATGCAGTACAGCGGAGAACAGGAGTTAAGGAAACAAAGATGCACAAATCCTTATAAGGACTCTACCACCTCCCAACTAACCCACAAATAACTATCATTATGTAGGACACCTTACATGTGTTCTCAATGTACCTTTTCTGTTTTCTAGTGTTCATTTTAGAGAACTTACCTTTTGTTCGTCGAGAAGCTAATTTGCATGAATTTTAAAAGAGAATTTTCCTTTGAACAACACATGACTGAGAAACATTGATTGTAGAAAGAATTGATAAAGAGTTTGTCAGGATTCTGGGTCAGTGGATCCCCTGGACCACTGCGGGAGATGGTACTAGCCGACACCTGGGACCGGAATCTCAGTGGCACCTGGGATGGTCTTTCTGCGGCAGGGTGCCACCATGTCGTTCCACAGGTGCGACTAGCCCACGCTGGCAGCCGAGGTCGAGGTACCGAATCGAAGTCCAGGCTCGAGGTCAGTAACAGGCACAGAGTCAGGGCAGGCGGCAGAGATGGAGAGGTCAGAGGTCAGGTCCGAGTTCACAACAGGAATACAGCAGAGCAGTGAACAGGAACCGCTGGGAACACAATGGGAAGCTTTCTCCATGGCATTGAGTGCAAAGATCTGGCAGGGAATCCTGGGAACAGCTGGCCTTTAAGGAAATCTGGGAGTGCCAGCGCCAATCAGAGGTGCGCTGGCCTTTTAAATCCTAGAGTGTCGGCGTCCGCATGCCCTAGGGAGCAGGGACACGCACCAGACTGGACAGGAGCAGGAGCATGGAGAGGTGAGTTTGATGCTGGGGCCAGGGGGGGGCAGCGCCACAACGGAGAGGGGCATGCATGTGCCTGCAATCCGAGCCATGGATCGTGGGGGCATATGTGACAGAGTACAAGGTGCTCCACACAATGCTGTGTTTAAACTCCCTTTTTTAACTCTAGAAGCCCTTTTGGTTTGGCAACATACATTTTCTGATTGCTCTTAGTTTAAATGTTTTATTTGTTTATTTTTTAGGAAAAAAATAATCCAGACACAGAATTTAATGAGGAAAACTTAGAGGGGACTATATTAGATTTATTCTTTGCTGGAACAGAGACCACAAGTTTGACTCTGAGATATGGATTTCTTATATTGTTAAAATACCCGAAAATGCAAGGTAATACATTTTTAGCTTTTTTCATTGATTCGTCTTATTTGTTTATTTCATATTATTGCTTATTGTGTGACTCCTCCCCATCAATATAGATGCTAAAGACCCTCTTGTAGGCCTCATTTTACTAGAGGAAGTAAAGGCTACGGAGGGGTATGTGAAGGAACTATTTATGGAATAATGAAGCCAAATAAATCTTTATCACATATGATGAACCTACTTATGCACAAAAACGTATAGAAAGCAAAGTACTCCTTCTATCTCTATATTGTGTCTTTAATCCTTCAGTCATGGGCCGGTACACTATGGGCTTAACAAAGTAATGTCAAGTTTTATTCATATATGCAATAAGTTTCAAACACTATCAATTTATCTTCCATTAGTCATGTGACACAATGTAGATATAATTAAACTATGACACCAGTTCTTGTAAATTTCAGAGAAGATCCACCAAGAAATCGACAATGTTATTGGCAAAGATCGCTGTCCATCAATAGAAGACAAGAGTAAAATGCCCTATACAGAAGCCTTGATCCATGAGATCCAGAGATTTGCAGATATTGTCCCAGGTGGTTTGCCCCATGCTACTAGCAAGGACACAACCTTCCGAGGATATCACATTCCTAAGGTACTATGTGTGTCGGCCTGTCAACCTCTTCTGTTTATACTTCCTTCTTCCTTCAAAAATCCCAAATTCTTGTTCTTCAACAGTTACATTTTATATTTTAATCCTTGTATTATCTAATCCAAAATAAAAGAGCATAAAGAAGTTCAAGGAAGCAGCACGCCTTGAATGAATAGCGGTAAATTCATTCATCCATGGTTTGTGGTGAAGACATGTCCCAGCTCCTCCTCGGAAGCCATTATCAATTCTCCATGCAGGAGCTGAATCGTTGTGTATTTGTACCACCAACCGTGGGTTAATAAAGGAACCACTATTCATTCATTCGAGGAATACTGCTTCCATGAACTTCTAATGTGTATCTAAGGGAAAACTTTCTGGTATCGATGAAGGCAATAACTTTAATGGACATCACATGCCACAGAAGGTGGGGTGTTCTCAACTTCGTGTTTCCATGGGTCTAATCATCTACCACTCAGCACTGAAACTTTGGTTGATCTTCATTAGAGAGGATTGGACCCAACATTTTAATTCAGTTCGTGTTTGGCCACGCAACCTGAACATATTGCCAGAATGGCCGTTGAACAGCCAATGGAACAAATTTACACCCTTAGCAATTAGTCATGGCCAATCATAGCCGATCCGCTCATCTCTAAACTTTATATTTCATGCATTCATTCTCAGGGAACCTTGGTGTTTCCAGTTCTAACCTCTGTCCTGAAAGACCCAAAACAATTCAAGAACCCAGAAGAGTTTTATCCTGGACACTTTCTTGATGATAATGGTGGCTTCAAGAAACATGATGCATTTATGCCATTCTCTGCAGGTAAGAGATGACAACTTCAAAAAGTTCATAAATAAGGTCAAAGTTCAATATAATGAGGAATTTCATGTTTATACTATTGTACGGTTGGTTCGAATGTCTAAATGTGGTCTAATTATTGTTCACGTAAAATAAAGATGAAACTTAAATTAGCATTTGATTATAACTATGTGTTGGTTGGTTATAGTATCTTGATTACCTTTGGTTGCTCTTCAGGTAAACGTGTCTGTGCGGGAGAAGGCCTGGCCCGCATGGAGCTCTTCCTCTTTCTAACCACCATACTGCAGAAGTTTACCTTGGAGCCGACCATAGACAGAAAAAACCTGAGCATAAAACCAGAGCCCAACACTAATGCATCAAGACCCCATACATACCAGATGAAAGTCATTCCTCGCCTCTGATGTCTGGTAGGGATCAAATTCTTGTATCAAGGAAACGGAAGTTTTAATTTTCAAAAATTAGAAGACCACTTCAATTTTTTTTAACTGACATACTACTACTGGATTTTACAAAAGTTGTTGTTTTTTTTATTATTGGTCATGGTTGTACCAATATGTATGTTAGAATATTATTCAGTACATGTGTAATTATTTTATTTCAATAAAAACCATAGACTGTTGTGTTTCTTTTCCTGTACTATTGGTTGTAGTTTTTTTTCTTAATTTTTTTTGTGTCCATACCTGGATATTTCATAGCCAGAATAGTATAAAGTGGTATAGCTAAATGTATACTGTATACCTCTATATTTTTATCTGCGCCATAGATTTACCCTTCCTGATTTAGGCTACAATGAGCTTAGTTACCCTGAACCAAGATGCATGAGCGTTAATTTCGGGATGTTATAAACAAAACTCTTCAGCACGGGGAAAGGTGTAATGCTTTATCTATGGACCTCTCTATGGACCTTTTCCATGGTGAAAAACCTTGTTGGAACTTGATTAAACATTGGAAATACTGGGGCTCATTTACAAGGGCCCGTCGGACACATTTTTGTCGAGTTTCCCAACGATTTCCGTTTTGCACCAAATTGTCCCGGGATTTCGGCACATGTGATCGGATTTTGGCGCAACGGCGCCGGCTTGCACGCGACAGAAATCGGGGGGCTGGCCATTGGACAACCCAACAGATTCGAACAATGCACAGGATTTAACATTCAGAATTGTGTCGCAAGACACGCACTTACAAGCACCGGAAAGAAGCAGGTGAACTCCGGCGGACCTTGGCGAAGAAGCAACGGATGCAGGAACTCGGGCGCATGAGCAGACCCGAATCTTCGTCAGACAACTGGATCGCGACAGGACAACTTAAGTAAATCTGCCTCACTGTCTCTTTTCAGGCATTCAACTCCTTAGATACCATGGTATATATCAACAAAGGCATCTAAGCCAGGACCATGATGGCTCCTCCACAAATGGAGAAAATATCTTGATAGAAAAAAATAAGGGTTTTAGTTTGAAACTGGGTAAGATGAAGGTCAAGTAATGTACAGTATCCTTCGTACCGAGTCATATGTTATGCAATATACTCACTGAATTGAGCCATATTGGTCTGAGCTGTAATCCCGGACAGAAGGCTTAGGTAACAGCACTACTGTTTTGGAACTAGCTTTTCGGAGCTACTAGGCTTTGTAGTTGACCAGGACAAGTGATAGGAACTGCTTTCCTTTATTATTGAAGTATAAACTAGAATGTTATTCACAATATATTATGAAATACAATTGTTACTCTGCCCTCTCGATATGACAGCCTCTGCCCAAAGATCACATGTTGGATGAGTGCCCGTTACCTGGTCATATAAGTACAAGGGGCATAGTACAGAGAGAGCTGTCGTCTCAGGGCACAGGATGGCTCTGAACATTGCAGCGACACTTCTCCTGGTTACTGGGGTCACCCTACTAATGTATCTCATTAAATGGTGGAACAGGGTGAAACAGAAAAATCTACCTCCAGGACCTACCCCTCTACCCATCCTGGGGAATGTCCTTCAGATCAGCACCACTGAAATACCACAGTCTTTAGTTAAGGTAAGTACACTTACTTATTGGGGTACTGGCCTATAAATCTGTTGTTATAGCTCCCACGTCATAGGGATTCGGTGATGAAAATAGGGATCTTTAGAGGATTTATATTCTTTGCACCCAAGTACATAATTAATAAACCATGTATAATATAATATAAGCTATTTCTAAATGAGTAGTGGATATTATGAGATACATTTTACTGTAAAAAATAATAGATGTTTTTCTTTTTAGTTGATTGGGTTTTTCTGGAACGTTGCATTTATAATAAGCAGATAAAAATGATCAACTAAAATCTCTGGGGACAGCCAGAACCAAGTGTTTAATGTGCCTGTAGTGCCACCGCTGGTAAAATGTAGTATGACACTTTGGCTATCGAAATCAACTCTATCGGTACTGGATAAGTTGGGTCCCTCCTTTGTAAGAAATAAGAATCTATGATAATACAGTAGAGGCTTCTACCAGAATCATATCCCATTTTACAACCCTTTTGGCTCACAATGCATTTTTCCATATTTAAAGCACTTTTTCTGGCCTTGGCGAGCCCCACAGAGGTTTTTCTGTGGCCCCAGTTGTTCTCAAATACGTTAAGTCACTGGAGCATATGGAGGCAACTGATTGGCTGTGGAGGATCCTATGATCCCTGAACCTTCTGTCCTGGTTAGAAGTTCCCAGAGAACAGATCACTGCCGTGCTGGAGGAGGATGCAATTTTATTATGGTGTCTAGATGAGTAAGACGTATGGACCTGTCTACACCATCTACCTAGCAAACCTTCGGACGGTTGTACTGGTCGGGTACGATGCGGTGAAGGAAGCCTTGGTGGACCACAGCGATGCGTTTAGTGATAGAGGAGACACAGGAGCATCAGAGTTTTTAACAAAAGATTTTGGTAAGCTTAAATGCATTTAGGCCATTCCCTGGGGATGGTTTATTACAACAATTTTAATGTGTCTGTTCCAGGGCTGATTTTCGCCTTTTTGCTGCCTGAGAGGAAAAGTTTAATGCTGCCCCCCAGCACTCTATACCCTAAACCGCTGCTATATACAGCCCATCAAATTCACAGACAAAAAGCATCTACAAACTGATCATACACAGCACCACTGACTTACTGACACTACACAGGCTGATGGGGTCTCACACACTAGTATCAGTCAGCGACAGACATTAGTCTAGTACCTTACGGGTGACGATCTTCTCCATCAGGAAGACAACTTCATTGTGACTTCTTCCGGCCATGGTTTATCACTGTTGCATCCGACAACTGAAGTTTTCAGCTCCATGCAGAAGATTTCCACACTGCACCCATAAAAATGCCACAGTCACTTACAGTATAATTACACCTGGATAACAATGTCCTACACTTTGCGCCTAAATAATCTGTATTAATAATTATACAGAAAATTATGTACGAGTACATGCCCCACGTATAAAATATCTTATATATTTTCCCTGATCAAATTATAGTGATACTGTGGGCCAAGCTCGTAGAGGCGCTGTGTCACTCTGTATGGCGTCACGCCGGGATATATGAATCATGCAGAGCGGTACTGTCTGAAGTATCAGCACTTCTCTGCTCTGCACATCACTTGCATCTTAAAGACACCGTTGTAAATGATTTTTCGGGTAGTACAGACTTACCAGCTATTCCGTGCTTCAGGCAATCTGCTGTCCCCATCAGGGGTCTGTCATCTGCTACCTTGGGCTGGAACTTCATCCCACCTCATGCCACATATGGCCCTGGTGGGCCTGGTTCTTTTGCACTAACACTGAGACTTAATGGCATTCAGAACTTCCAGGGGCTTCAAGAGGACACTCCTAAAACACTAGCTTGTTGTAAAGTATTAAAAGTATCTTCTAAATCTGAAAATGCCGTAGTGTTCTCAAGAATAGTAAGATCGGTAAATTCTCCCACCAATGCTGATACTGTGAACAATGGAATGCCAATGTTTGCCCCCATACTCACCAGGGCAGGTTTATCAATAGGTATCCACTGTTTAGCAGAAAGTAATTCTTTGTTGACAGTGGTCAGAGTAAGACAAGGTCAGTCAAGACAACATTCCTTCTCCTCAGGTTGAAATGTTTTAATAAAGAATTTTTTTTGTACATTTAGTCATATTTGATTAATATACTTTTAAATGAATCATTTGTGGCAAAAGGTAGACATGGGGTCAAGATTTACTACCCCTTCCATCTCGGAATCCAGGGCGCGTCTCTGCGCTGGATTCGGTCCGCCGGGATTCATAAGGATAGTTGCCTCCCGCCTGTCCAGCCATTTGCGCGTGCTGCCTGAAAACATCGAAACGCACTCACAGTTCACCGAGCGGGCTGATGAAGGTAGTGCAAGCTCCCGCGACAGATTTTTTTAAAAAAATGCGGCGTTTTTTTCGAATCCGTCGGGTTGTTTGTCACCACGCCCATTTCCGTCGCATCATCCCAGCGCCGATGGCGCCACAATCCGATCGACGTGACGCCAATCCTCCCTGGGCAATTCAGGGGAAACTCAGCCAATTGGAAATATATTCCGGTAACACGTCTCGGCAAACGTGAGGCCGGCCCTAGTAAATGACCCGCCAGGTGTTTTTAGAACTTGATGACATTCATTACAGGTGAAGTCCATTGCAAGTGGTACTAAATGGATCTGGAGAGCAGTGTAGATCCTGATATATACAGAAGCAACAATGCAGATGCCAAAAGACGCTACATTAAAAGGGATGCTGAATTATATGTAAACAATGTCCATTCATTATGTAACTTATCTTAAAAATGAAATTTGCTAAAGTTCTTCTTTGTAACAACCAGAGGCTGAAAACCTGATCATGTCTATTTCACGTTCTGTAGAAACTAAACTAATCACAAACCTGAAAACTATCAGATTTGGCAAACAAGCCTCTTACATCTACTTGGTTAAAGTTACTATGAGAAGGATACAATGATTTTTGAAAGAAAGCCCCCATGTTTCTGGTGAAGGCCCCCATGTTTCTGGTGAAGGCCACCCTGTTCTGTTGAAGGCCCCATGTTTCTCTGGTGAAGGCCCCCATGTTTCCCTTTTCTGGTGAAGGCCCCCATGTTTCTTTGAAGGCCCCATGTTTCTGTTGAAGGCCCCCATGTTTCTGGTGAAGGCCCCCATGTTTTCTGTTGAAGGCCCCATGTTTTCTGGTGAAGCCCCCCTTTTTCTGGTGAAGGCCCCCATGTTTCGGTTGAAGCCCCATGTTTCTGGTGAAGCCCCATGTTTCTGGTTGAAGGCCCCCATGTTTCTGGTGAAGGCCCCCATGTTTCTGGTGAAACCCTTTAACCATTTACATTTTGGACTTACAGGAGTTTTTCCAAGCAATGGCGAAAGGTGGAAAACCCTTCGTCGATTTTCTCTAACAACTTTGAGAAATTTTGGAATGGGAAAGAGGAGCATTGAGGAAAGAGTCCAAGAAGAAGCCGGCTTCCTTACTAAAAAATTTATGAAGGACAAAGGTGGGTGAAAATCCAAAAATATTTCTCAGCATTCATTTAGAAGGGAATTGATTTTACTAATGACCATTAGTATTATACAGCTGTTGGGTAGCCGCCATCTTCCTAGGCCTCCATGTATTCATTTTTATATGTTCCATATATTTCCAATTGTTGTATTATATCATATAGTAGTAGCGGTGTCTGACAACCTCTTTCTATTAAATTTACAGATGCTCCATTTAACCCCACATATATGACACGTCTCGCTGTTGCCAATGTAATTTGCTCCATTGTTTATGGAAAAAGGTTTGACTATGAAGACCAAATTCTTGACTCTCTTGTCATATATCCAGGATATTCTTGAGTTGTCTACAACTCGATCTGGCAAGTAAGTACACAAAGCATCTAGAATGTATATGGGTAATGCAGTGAACATGAATTTACACAGAATTAATATGTTTGCCAGACTAAAATATACTGTAGTGACCTATATATATGGGTCGTCAATGTTTGAATTTTCTGACATCCTCCCAGCAACTTGATCTCACACTATAGAAAGGATACAGACAGAACAGTTCTGAGTTTAGTGGCCAGATCTGGTCACTGCAGATTAGATCTATTTACCGTATTTTTCGGACTATAAGGCACATTATCAATAAAGCCCTGCTAAAGATGTCTAGGTTCATATATAAGGCCACCGGATTTAAGGCTGTTGGTGGCTGCTTGGTTAGAAGGGATCCGTGCGGGCGGCGCTGATGAAGCACATGGTCCGCACTATGGTGCCTGTGGTTCCCGCCCTGTGTGGTCTCTGGGCGTAAGTAGAGTCCACTGCCATCCTCCGATTTGCCTCCTCCCGTCACTGCCGATCCCTCGCCGGTGGCACTGCCAGCCCTGCAGGGTCGTGGCTCCGTCTCTCCATGCTACTGCCGGTTCCGATGCAAAGGAGGGCACGATGTTGGTATTGCGGTGCCAGTGCTCTTCAGGAGCCAGTGTGCCCGGTCTACAGCATGCATTGGTTCCGGATGTTTGCACGATATTGATGGCGGGGCTCTTGTTAAACATGGTCGGTTCATATATAAGGCGCCACCGGACTTTAAGGCGCACTTTTGATTTCTGAGAAAATCATTTGATTTTTTGTGTGCCTTATAATCCGAAAAATACAGTTAATATATGGGGACTGATATGTGGTTATGAGTAGAGATGAGCGAGAACTAAAATGCTCGAGTGCTCGTTACTCGGGTCAAACTTTTTCCGATGCTCGTGTGCTCTTAGCGAATAATGAACCCCATTGAAGTCAACGGGAGACTCCAGCATTTTTCAAGGGGACCAAGGCTCTGCAATAAAATGTGTCATTTTAATGAGAAATAAGGAAGTCATCGTTTCTTTAGTTTTTTATTCATGGAATATTCGTGGAACTTCAAAAAGAGAATGACCCGTGTTAAACATCTGAATTGTTCTTCCACTATTGGGCCATTTACTAAGATCGAATTGGAATGCACAAAAGTGCGTCCCTCCCACTAGAATGGGAATATCGGCGCCCTTTACATTGTGTCGCTCGTGTGATAAATGTGCGCATGAGTTGCGGCGCCACAACTTTATAATATCATAAAGGTTGCACAGTCGCGGCTATTGCACAGCTTGGTATCTATCAGTGGCTGGGCGTCCTGAGCATCCACGCAGCACCGATGCTCGCCCAGATGCCATTGTTCTGAGTCTTACTTCCTTGGCAGCAGTTGTCCCCAGGTGACGACATTGCCATCGCAGAGCACGGGAGATGGAGGCGCGGCAATGCGGCAAGCCCCCCCCAACACTAAAATGCAATAAAAAATGAAAAAATTTTACAAACAAAAAAAAAATAAAAAAACGTTTATGAAAAAAAAATGTAACAAAAAGTTACCTTTTACCATGATTATCCCCCAACAGGCGACTTGTTTTAAAGTTGCTGTATAATCAATAGCAATGGACTATTTATTAAGGTAGCATTATTTTTCTTTAATTCTGAATGTAAATAAATTGTTTTTTTTAAAACAATGCTTGAATAACTTATTTTTTTTTGATAAAACGACTGTTTATTTACTGTTAACCCTCCGAAATAACACAGGAGCAGGCACACTGGTGGGGGGGGGGGGGGGGGGGGTGGTGGGGGGTTTGGTGACATAAACACTGGTGGGGGGGTATGCGTGACTAAACACTGGTGGGGGGTATGGGTGACATAACAGCGGTGGGGGATGGTGACATAAACACGTGGGGGGGGTATGGTGACATAAAACACTGGGGGTGGTATGGTGACATAACAACTGGTGGGGGGATGGACCAAACACTGTGGGGTAACGATTGGTGACCTAAACTGGGGGGGGTATGGTTGATACACGTGGATGTTACAAAACACTGGTGGGGGTGGTGATCAGTGGGTAGGTGACATAAACACGTGTATGTGACCTACTGTTGGGGTATGGTGACATAACACTGGTGGGGGGTATGGTGACTAAACATGGTGGGGGGCGGTGTGGGACAAACATGGTGGGGGGGTATGGTGACAACACTGGTGGGGGGTATGGTGACAGAACACTGTGTGGGAGGGTGGGATGACAACACGGTGGGTCTGGTGACAACACGTGGGGTACTGTGATAACGCTGGGGGGGGTATGGTGACCTAAACACGGTTTTTTTTTGGTGGGGGTATGGTGACATACACACCGGGTGGGGGTTTGGTGACATAACACGGTGGGTTGGTGACTAAGGTGGGGGGGTTGGTGACAAACCCGGGTGGGGGGGGTATGTGACTAAACACGTAGGATGGGGGGTATCGGTGACATAAACTACTTGGTGGGGGGGTATGGTGACAAACACTGTTTGGGGTGGGGGGGTAATGGTGTACTAAACACTGGTGGGGGGGTATATGGTGGAATAACAATGGGGGGTGGGGGATGGTGACAAACATGTGGTGGATAAACACCTGGGTGGTGGTGAGTACAGGGACCAACACAGACCTTTGGCTAAGATAACTACATGATGTGGGCAGCTTGGTGTATTGGCGGGTTCACACCATATTATTATTGGTCTAGGCTCAGCGTTATGCATCTAAGCCCCTGCGTGTTACTTTGTGTATACTGGCACATTAGTGCAGACAGGTCGGGTTGGCCTTTTGCTCCTCTGATGCTAAAACTTTAAATCAAAGACTAAAAGCTGTGCAACAGTTAACAAGATAATTGTATTTATATTGCGTCAGTAAATTCCGTAAAGCTTACAAATAAATAACATCTTTCCACTATGTCAGTCCTCACAAAGCAGATGTACGCGGGTGGCATGGTGGCTCATTGTTGACATTCATACAGGCCCTGCAGTCACTGATGGACTCGGTTCAAAGTCCCATCCAAGGTTCAATTCGCACAGAGTTTTGCTCGTTCCGCTCTGTTGTGTTGGTTTCCTCCAGCGTCCTCTCGTTTCATCACCCTACCTCAAAACATACTTGCAGGTTTTTTTGATTGGGACCCCCATTGGGGACAGGGAACTTCATGATAAGGACTATTTTAATTTTATGATCTTATGTGCTCATCGAGGCAAGTTATCCTTGTTAAGTCAAAATCATTGTTTGCATCCTTATTCCACTTTCGACAAGCACTTATTCAATCATCAGAGATGGAGCAGGGTGTTGTAATGCACATACATCACCAAAAAACCCCTTAAACTGGACCAGAGGAGAGAGCGATGGCTTCAGACCATCCCTTTAAGTGGTGCTTGTGGATGGAACATAGCTGCAGACCTATCCCTTTAAGTGGGGCTTGTGGGTGGAAATAGCTGCAGACCTTCCTTTTAGTGGGGCTTGATGGAAGACATATAGCATGCAGACCATCCCCTTTAATGGGCTGGGGTGGAACATAGCTGCAGACCATCCCTTTAAGTGGGCTTGTGGTGGAACATGCTGGCGACCATCCCTTTAAGTGGGGGTCTTGTGATTGAACATAGCGCGACCTATCCTTAAGGGGGCTGTGGAGGGAACATAGTGCAGACTATCCCTTTAAGTGGGGCTTGTGGGATGGAACATAGCTGCAGACCTATCCCTTTAAGTGGGGCTTGTGGGTGGAACATAGCTGCAGACCTATCCCTTTAAGTGGGGCTTGTGGATGGAACATAGCTGCAGACCTATCCCTTTAAGTGGGGCTTCAGGAGAGAGCATACCTGCAGACCTATCCCTTTAAGTGGGGCTTGAGGAGAGAGCATACCTGCAGATTTATCCCTTTAACTGGGGCTTCTTGCTTTTCAAAAGCAACATTCTCCAAGTAGGATCCTAAGCAAAAGAAAATTGCCCTGACATTCACCTCCTCAGCCCGGTGTATATGAGTGCACGTCTTGCGACACAATTCGGTTTTTAAATTCTGGGGCTTGTCCGAATAATTCGAGTTGCTCGAAAACCACACCCCCTATTTGTGGCGCACGGAAGCTGGTGCGCGCTCGACAAAATTCAAACCCGTGCGCCACAATCCCGGGGCAATTCAGGGAAAATCGGCGCAAATCGGAAATATTCGGGTAACACATCGGGAAAACGCGAATCGGGCCCTTAGTAAATGTGCCCCATTGTTCTTCACATACTATTGTGAAGAACACCTTTCTGTACTTATGTCTTCTGACAAATTAGCAGATGTATGGAAACATCTGCAATGAGTTCTTCACTGAAGAGCACATTGCAGATGTTTCCGTACATCTGCTAACTTATCAGAAGACATTAGCGCAGAAAGGTGTTCTTCACAATAGTATGTGAAGAACAATATGTGTCAAATGAGAATAAGCTATGTTGCAACTTGGGTTCATTCATAGTTGAAATAAGGTTACATGAACTGTCTTTTATAGAGAAGACATGTTGTATCTTCGAATTTTGGTTTTCCATTACAGTATTTTTCAGACTATAAGGCGCAATGGAGTATAAGGCGCACCATCAATAAATGCCTGCTAAAACCTTATAGCGCCTTATAGTCCGAAAAATATGGTACAGTGATGGCATCATTGCTATTAACAGAGCAAACAAGTCTGGAAGATCATCACTGGGAGAAGAGCATAAGAAGGAGGATGAGTTAATGAGAGCTAAAGTATCATGGGACTTGTAGTTTCCACTGGTGGCCATCTTGGGGATAACTCCACCCATTTTGTGACTAATGACATTTAGTTTTGTTATATTTATTTATTTATAACATTATGGGTTTTTGTATCAGATGTTCATATTCCCGAAATACCCCTTTAATATACTGGAAATGCTCTAATAATTACTATTACTCTAATAAGTTCCGGTTACTTCTCTTAGCTAAAGGGGTTTCGAGAAATATATGAAACTGCAGGAGCCAGGGCCAGGGTGGGAATAAAAAGAACCCAAGAACACATACTTGCAGTCAGGTAACATGTTGACAGTATTACTGTCCCAGCTTGTATACAGCGACTTCTGCAATAGCTTGGGAGCTTACAGATTTTTCTTCTGATCTGTTATTGTCACACATTTATAATTTTTTGCTTGCATTTTAGGGACTTTTAGGTCACAATGGTCATAGTGGTGAATTCAAAGATTAAGTGCATAGGCATTATCTTCCTTCCAAGTTCACCACGGTCATGAGTAACAAAAACCCATATAAATCAAAAATAGTCCCCTCTAAATTTTGTGTTTGGATTTTTTTTTTCCTAAAAAAAAGGTTTTAATATTATTTCATTGTTGATCAATCAACTCAATAACAAATAGAACATTTCAAGTTGCCAGTGGCCACTAAAAGAGGTTGATTTGTGAAACACATTAGTAAAATAGGCCCCACAGGGGGGAAGTATAATAATTAAACATTACTTACCGCTACATGTGGCTTTTACTACCACCACTCCTGGTCCCTGATGCACACTCCACTTACACCGTGTTTCCCAACAATAAACAAAATACAAGCCGATCACTGGTTGGAGTAATTTCTGGGGTCAACCAGTGATTGGCTAAGAAGACACTTTTAGTGCCTTCTGTGGTGTTAGGAGGCATCTAGGACGTTAAGTCCATAAGAATAAGGAACAGTGGTGAGCAAGGTTTATTATTTTACCGGCCTCACGTAGAGAACATTTGTAATTTATTAATAAACCATATTATTATGTGATACCTCTAAATGAGTTACCAAAATCTCCGATTCCATTATTTACAAATGTACATCTTCCATCTTATAGAGGAAGCAACTTGAAGTTCGAGGGCAGTTCGATGGTGTTTCACATTTCCTTACAAAACGGTTTCAGTCTGTCCATAATTGGAACATCTTCAATGAGGGACCGGGGATGTAGCCCTTAAGGTTGGGAACATGTTAAAAAGTTAACATGAAAAAAAATCCACAGAATAAACAACCTCGTGAGACTCCAACTATTAAGAAACACCACCTACAAAGATGTTCTGAAGCTTGATATCTCTGAGATCCTTCGAGAATGTGAAGGGGGATTCTCATGACGTATCCATTGTTGGTGATATAACTTCATCTTTTATTAGTTAATTAGGAAGGAATTCATAATTTCCCTTTTCCGTTGTGTAACATGGGACAACAGTGACACTGAGACCCTAATTCTATAGATAAGTGTACATACATTAATTAAAAATAAATAGATATATGGCGAGATTAAATCCTCTTTCGGTATTTAATCAGCAACCAGACATAGTAGAGAGTATGGAAAACAGCCAAATGAATCTACCCACACGGCTCGTTTTTACATATTCACTTCTTGTAGGTTGTAGTGTAATATTGTAGAGTTGTTTGCGTGTTGCCTGTTGCATTCTGGCCACATCATATGGACGCAAAATTGTAAAACGCAGGCATTAAAGATTGAAATACGGCTTCAATATAAGAGAGTAGTAGAACATAAAAACACAATGCAAACAGAGCCTTCCATAGGAATAGGAATTTAACATTTTTACCACGTCCAAAGGAGCAACATAGGACAAAGTTCCAAAATACATGAAATGCACTTATTGATCATGACAGTACACAGTTAACTGTATCTAATGATAAAATCTGATTTACTTCCAAACTTCATCCATGGTCCTTAGTTGGGTAGAGTGGACCTTAACAACAATGAAGTCCAGGCCGGAATCAGGAGCAAGAATAGGTGACTAGAAGCTGTGGGGCGCTGGGGCACACAGAGGGACGCAGTTGAACCTTCGAAGACTGTGGTAGTTCAGATGGGAAGCACATTCCCCAGGCCCGTATGAAGTGTGGTGTTTTAGGGTGTGGTTCTTCTGTTGGCCCCACTCCCTCACTATTGCAAATGTGAATGTTAGATGGCGAACATGCTCGTCCGAGTTGATGCTGTTCGAGCATTAAGGTACTCGAGACGGCTCGTTGCTCGGACGAGTATTTCCCCTGCTCGAGATCGAGCAAATTAAAAAAACACAGTGAAGAACAAAGAAGAATAGAATAAAAACAGTGAACACAGTGAACACAGGATCATTAAGTGAAAAACACAGTAAGAAGAACACAGTGAAGATAGATTACAGATGTTGGCAAATCTGCTTACTTGTGGCGAAGATACGCGCGGAACCGTGCGAACAAAAAGTATGTAAGAACTATATATGTGTTAGAACACATTGACAAACAGCAAGAGACCAACCGGGGAGCGCCACAGAGACACCGGGTAAGCGCACGAAGACGGGGAGCGGCCGCACGGAGACTCGCAGGGAACGGAGCGGCACGTGAGCCGAGCACGGAGACATCGGGGCACGGAGAACGTCGTGGCCAGAGACACGGGGGCACAGACAGGCACGGGCACGAGAAGCGGGGCACGGAGACATCGGGGACGGACATCGGATGCGAGACAGCGGGTGCACAGAACGCGGGCCGGAGACAGCGCGAGGCTACGGAGACAGTCGGGGCACAGAGACAGCGGGCACGGAGACATCGGCCGACGCCGGGGAGGGGCAAACGGGGAGGACGGTGCACGGGCACGGAGAGCTTGGGCACGGAGAGAGCGTGGCATGTACACTGGGACTGATAGCGGGGCACGAGAGAGTGGGCACGAGAACGTGGGGCACGGAGACAGCGGTGCACGGAAGGCACGGAAAACGCTGGGCATCGGGAGACAGCGGGCGGCACAGAGACATCGGGGCAGGCGAGAGGCGGGAAGGAGAGAGCGGGGCACGAGAGAAGCGTTTATCTCCCGACAAGTAAGCCGCTGTGCGAACATCTGCAATCTATTCTTCCTGTGTTTTCATTAAAGGATCCTTGTTCACTGTTGTTATCTACTTCTTCACTGTTCTTCAACATCTTCTGCTAACTGGTACGGAGTAATATACGCGCGGAACAGTGAGAAATAGATTGCAGAGTGTTGCATACTCTGCTACTTACAGAACATCTCTTGTTAATAATTAACACATTTTTATTCCCGAACCATGTCCCTTTGAAAAAAATGCTCGATCTCCGATTGACTCAATGGGCTCGTTACTCGAAACGACCGACATCTACTTCGACATCTGGAGAGTTCGGCTCAGTAGTAACGAGTCAACCCGGTCATTTTAGTGCTCGCTATCTCTCGAAATGTGCACATTATTATAGAGAGATCATTATCTTACTGGTTTTAATATATGTCCTAGAAAGTGATTCCTTATTTACACCTTTTTTGCCGAGCAAACACAAATAACACTCGTTTCTATGGAATCCGGCTGCCTCGAGCTCCAAAGCAGAACGATTGTTCAAATTATAATTCAGATCTAAGCCCTTCCTCCCACAACATGGTAATTTTTGTATTTTGCGGAAAGGTTCATCTTGAATGCTACAAACCCAGTATACCAGCCATATTAGAATTAAATAAATATGTTACAGATTTGAGTTTATTATATGTTTATATTGATACAGGAAATTTTTTTCTAAAGTTTTCTCTCTCAAATCTCACTATACACTTATGTATGCAAGAGGTTTTCCTCAGAGACGAGGGATGCTTTCATCAGGTATATGGGGGTACGGAGCATTGGTGTGGGGTCTGGTCTTATGTTCAGTATCTTCCTTGTCTATGGTCGGCTCCAGGGAAAACTTCTGCAGTATGGCGGTGAGGAAGAGGAAGAGCTCCATACGGGCAGGTTTTTTCCCCCATACAAATCCGATTTGCCTGAGAAAAGAAAAAGCATATAGAACCAAAAACAAATGTAAACTTAGAGGAGTTAATGTTTGAAAAACTAACTTTTGTTATTGTACTTTCTTAGCGTTTTTATACAAAATTTTTATGATATCCCCGCAAGTTAGCTAGAATCTTATAATGATTATTTTACTAGTATCATAGTATATAATTATAAAGCTGAAAAATATAGATGCAGTCACTCAAGTTCCAACTTTAAGAATAATAAAATGTTTTACCCCATATCGTAAATTTTTGCTCTCGCAGAAGGCATCCAGGCCATCCTTAACACGTACATAGGTTGGCCCTAACCAAACCTCCGGGAAGAGAAGATTCAATAGTCTCACTGCTCTTAACAGTAAAGAATCCCCATCTATGCGATGGTTTAGACTCTTCTTTAGCGTTTGTAGAGGATGCCCCCTGCTATGGTGATTGTAGAAACCTCTCTCTCCTCTAGTCGAGTGGGATGTCCCTGTCTATGGTGATGGTGAACCTCCTCTCCTCTAGGGGTCAGAGGATCCCCCTGTCTATGGTGATGGTAGAACTCCTACTCCTCTGGGTGGTAGAGGATGCCCCCCTTGTCTATGGTGGATGGTAGAACACTTCTCTCTCCTCTAGATGTGAGGATCCCCCTGTCTATGGTGAGGTAGAACCTCCTCCTCCTCTAGGGTGTAGAGAGAGGATTGCCTCCTGTCCTATGGTAATGGTAGCAACTCGCTCCTCCTCTAGGGTAGAGGATGCCCCCTGTCTATGGTGATTGTAGAAACCTCCTTCTCCTCTAGGTTGAGGATGTCCCCTGTCTATGGTGATGGTAGAAACTCCTCCGTTCTCTAGAGTAGAGGTGTCCCTGTTATGGTGATGGTAGAACCTCCTCTCCTCTAGATGTAGAGGATGTCCCCTGACTATGGTGATGGTAGAATTTCCTCTCCTCTAGACATAGAGGATGCCCCCTGTCTATGATGATGGTAGAACCACCTCTAGGTGTAGAGGATGCCCCCTGTCTATGGTGATTGTTGAACCTGCTCTCCTCTAGGTGTAGAGGATGCCCCCTGTCTATGGTGATGGTAGAATTTCCTCTCCTCTAGGCATAGAGGATGCCCCCTGTCTATGATGATGGTAGAACCATCTCTAGGTGTAGAGGATGCCCCCTGTCTATGGTGATTGTTGAACCTCCTCTCCTCTAGGTGTAGAGGATGCCCCTGTCTATGGTGATGGTAGAACCACCTCTAGGTGTAGAGGATGCCCCCTTTTCCTGGTCACATGCCTAGGTATAAAAAGATCTTTTGAGAGATCCTTGCACTGCCTGTTCAGGTATTTGTACATTGTAATGTGGTCCCCCCCCCCCCACAGTCGCCTTTTTTCTAAACTGATTAAATCCCAAGTTTTGTAATCTGTCAGTGTATTCTAGTCCTTCCATTCCCCTAATAATCTTGGTTGCTCTCCTCTGGACCCGTTCCAGCTCTACTATGTCCTTTTTATACACCGGCACCCAAACCTGTCCACAATATTCCATGAGTGATCTGACCAGTGATTTGTATAAGGGCAAAACTATGTCTTTATCACGAAAATCTCTTTAACATCCCATAATTTTATTTTTTTTTAGCAGCAGCCGCCTGGCTCTAGTCACTAAAATTAAGTTTACCATCCACCAATACCCCCAAGTCCTTTTCAGCTCCAGTTTTACCAAATAATTGACTGTTTAGAACATACTTATAATTTTTGTTTCCGTGGCCCAAGTGCATAACTTTACATTTATCTACATTAAACCTCATCAACCATTTCTCTGCCTACTCCTCAAGCTTCCACAAATCCCTCTGTAATGCTAAACTATCGACCTCAGTATTTATTACTTTACACAGCTTAGTATCATCTGCAAATATTGAAACTTGATTTTGTAAACCCACTACAAGGTCATTAATAAAAATATAAAAAAGAAGTGGCCCCAATACTGACCCCTTTAGCACTCCACTGGTAACGTCATCCCAATCTGAGAATGTGCCATTAATGACCATCTGTTTTCTATCACTAAGCCAATTGCTTCTCAAATATCAGTGGTCTCATTTTGCCTTGGAATAGTCCAGATATACAACATCTACAGCATTCCTCAGATCCAGTCTGTATTGCCTTAGAAGCCAATCAGATTAGTTTGGTAGGACCATTCCCTCATAAACCCATGCTGATGCTGGATTATAAGGACATGTACAGTTAGATACTCCAGGATAGCATCTCTAACAAACCCCTCAAATATTTTCCCTATAACAGAAGTTAGACTCACAAGTCTGTAGTTTCCAGGATCGCTTTTTGTCATTTTTTGTTTATTGGCACCACATTTGCTATGTGCCAGTCTTGTGGAAGAGAACTAGTCCTAAGGTAATACTTAATTTTTCCTATGGGGGCACTGTAGTGTAACTGAATGCATATTGTTGGAATCACAGCTGCTACAGAAATAGTTTTAATCTCTTTAGTTCTTTGTATCATTTTAATAAATCAAAGTGATTGTTTATCATGCTCATTTTCTGAATAAGGTTCTAATGAAGACTGAAATAACAACCATTTATATTTTAATAATATATTACCATTAGGCGAGGTTTACATCATGTGTCACTAGCAATTTACCATAGGAAATTTGTGTGCCCTAGTATATTGCCTTAAAGTGATTGTTAAGATTTAAACTGTCTGTCTAGTATTAAAATGATGGAGTCCTAATTATAGGGCCCCAATTGAATACTATTAAAGGGGTCCCTTTTACCAAATTGATGGAGTTTCCTAGTGTCTCAATTTTAAGTCTATGGAGCTATGAAATAATAGCCTAACACAGCTTTTGCGCATTCCCGGAACTCTCAAAGATACATAATAGATAGGCAGGATGCATGCTGGTCCTGCTGCTTCATCAGTTGATCGGTGGAGATCCCAGTGGTTCTATCCTATCGATAGGGCATAACAATTGAAAATGAAGAAAACCCTTTAACTAATTTTTCACCTCTTAACCAGTCTTCATCTTCTGTGCAATGGAATAATATTTGCAGAAATAATAAAGAGAAACATCTTTAATAATTAAGAAAGTCTCCTAAATCTCATAGATGGGGAAATCCTATAATGTAAATTGGCATCCTGGTGCACATAACATACAACGGGGCACATTTACTTATCAGTCCGTCCCTAGCGCGTTCCCCGATCCGGAATGTCCGACTGGAATGCATTGTGCCGCGAATCACTAAGATCGTCTGCCAGATATCCTGCATGTGTCGCTTCCCCGCTCAGGTCCCCGGAGTTCACCTTCTTCTTCCTGGTGCATGTACACGTTTTGCGACACAATTTTAAAGTTAAATCCCACGCTCAGTCCGAATCAGTCTGATCGTCTCATGACCCGCTCCAACCCCCCCCCCCCCCACACCGGATGAAAGCCAAATTTCGATTGATTGCGTCAAAATCCAATCACGGGCGTCAATATTCCCTTCTAGCTGCCCAAACCCCGAAAATTTTCAAAATCCGACAAAAGTGCTTGTGCTGACCCTTAGTAAATAAGCCCCTGCATATGCAAAGAAGCTCATATATATTTACTATTAAAAAAAATCCACATATAGTAATCACATACAATAATATACAAAAGAAATTTCAAACTTTTTGTAACAAATACAATATGATTAAAATATTTTTGAATGAACTTCATGATAATCATATAACAATCTCTTACCTGCAGAGAAGGGCATGAAGGCATCATTTTTCTTGAAGCTACCTTTGTCATGCAGAAAGTGTCCAGGATCAAACTCTTTTGGGTTCTTGAACTTTTTGGGGTCTTTGAGTACAGAGGTCAGGACTGGAAACACCAAGGTTCCCTGAGAATACAAGTATAAAATATCACGAAAAGTCAAATCCAGAAGATAAGAGAAGAAGAGAAACCAGAGAAGAAGTATACCAGGATCTTGATGGCAGGCCATCATCTTCAGACCTGATGGTACCAAATCTAGTTGAAGCATAAAGACTGGTTATAAGTAAGAGTAGTAACAATACAAAATAAAAAGTTTTACATTACAGCCACCAACAAAAAGCTTAAAACTAAAAATTTTTAGGAGACCATTATACTGCACCTTAGGGATGTGATATCCTCTGAATGTTGTGTCTTTGCTCACAGCGTGTAAAGCTCCTAATGGGGAAATATCTGCAAATCTCTGGATCTCGTGGATCACGGCTTCTGTATAGGGCATCTTACTCCTGTCGTCTATTGATGGACATCGATCTCTGCCGATCACTTGGTCAATCTCTTTGTGGAGCTTCTCTGAAGTTGACGAAACCAGAATTAAAATTATATTATTCACTCATCTTTGTATCTAGGGAACTTTTACAGCTAAATGTATGAGTGAAGATGCTAAGAAGATAAGTTACATAAATAAACCACATGAAATAAGATACAATCATTCAACACTCAGAAATCTATGCGACCATATAGCACCGTATACTTGAAATACTACACAGAGACATATAGGGGCAGGTTTACTAATCAGTCTATGATTGAATACTGTTGTGATTACCGCCAATTAAAATGCCTTAGCTCGAGTATAAGCCGAGTTTTTCAGCACAATTTTTGCGCTGAAAATTCCCCTCTTGGCTTATACTCGGGTATATAAAAAAAATAAACTGACTACTCACCATTCCGACAGTCGGGGCAGCTCCTCTTCTATCTTCATGTGCGTGGCAGGTCTGCGATAGCTCCGTGCGCACGGCCTGGCCGGCGCACTCCGTGATGTCAGCAGTGCACATGAAGATAGAAGAGGAGCTGCCCAGGCCTCTGGAATGGTGAGTACTTAGTTTTTTTTTTTTTTACGGGCAAACTATACGCTACAAAGGGCTTGCTAAATACTGGGCTGGAAGGCTATATGCTAAAGGGGGGTCTGGCTACATGCTACAAGGAGCTGGCAGGCTATATACTAGAGGGGGCTGGCAGGCTATATACTGCAGGGGCTGGCAGGCTATATACTACAGGGGCTGGCAGGCTGTATACTACAGGGGGCTGGCTATATACTACAGGGGGCTGGCAGACTATATACTACATGGGCTGGCAGGCTATATACTACAGGGGGCTGGCAGGCTATATACTACATGGGCTGGCAGGCTATATACTACATGGGCTGGCAGGCTATACACTACAGGGGCCTGGAAGGCTATACACTACATATATGAGGTATATGAGGTAATTTACCAATATACATCTATTGAATGTTCTGCTCCGCTTTATTGATATGTAAAGTGAAGCCTCCTGTCTTTTACCTCATCAGACAGAGATTCCTGACCATAAAATGGCCGCAGATGGAGGGTCATGTGATCTCTAACTAGTTGTCAGGGTTCTGGGTCAGTGAACCCCCTGGACCACCGCGGACAATAACACTAGCCGACACCTAGGACCAGAATCTAAGTGGCACCTGATCTTCACCAGAGTCCGCCGCAAAGCATGATGGTCTTGCTGCGGCAGGGTGCCACTAGGTCATACCACAGGTACAACTAGCCCGGGGTGGCAGTCAAGGTCGAGGTACAGGCACGATAGGCAATCTCATGGTCAGAAGCAGGTAGAACTTCAAGGCAGGCGGCAGAGGTGCAGAGTCAGGGTCAAGTCTGGGGTCACAATGGGAGAGCAGAACAGGAACACAAGGAACGCAGGGAGGAAGCCTTCTCAGATGCATGTAGCACAAAGATCCGGCAGGGATTGATGGGAGCAGCCGGCCTTTAAGGAAAACCCTGAAGTGACCAGCACCAATCAGCAGTGCACTGGCCCTTTAAGTGTTCGAGAGCCGACGCGCTCGCCGATCGGATGAGGAGGAAGCAGGAGCGTGGAGAGGTAAGTGAGGGCTGGGAATCGAGCCGCCATGGAGAGGGGCACGGGTGTGCCTGCGATCCGAGACGTGGATCGTAGGGACACCCGTGACACTGGTGATTGCTCATGTACAGGTACAGATCACATGACCTTTCATCTGTGGCCATGGCCATTTTATGGACAGGAATCTCCGGCTAATGAGGTAAAAGACAGGAGGCGACACTTTACATATAAGGAAAGCGGAGCAGAACTTTAAATAGATGTATATTGGTTAATTACCTATCTTCAAACTATGCAAGTTTTAAGTCTGGTGCGGCAGAAGACTTCTTTTGCTCTTACTATGTCACTGACTTGACAGATATGAAGGAGACAGAAATAAGGGAAATTCCAGGGTTACCCACTTATTATGTGCCATATCTAATATTTGGGTCTCGTTATGTGAAAATAATTCAGGACTCCTGATACAACATAACAGGCTGATGGGTGTAGCTACAGCCCTATTTGTAGTGTTAATGTTTTATTTTAAAAAAAGTCATCAAAATTGTTACCTTGAATTTCTGGATATTTCATGAGTAACAAAAACCCATATCTCAGCGTTAAACCTGTGGATTCTGTTCCAGCAAAGAATAAATCTAATATTGTCGCCTCAAGGTTTTCCTCGTGAAATTCTGTGTCTCGGTTCATTTTTTCCTAAGAAATATTAAATGGCTTGTTATTTAAACGTAAAACCATTTGAAAGTCCTTATAGATGATGTTGAAGTAACAAAAGTACCGTATATACTCGAGTATAAGCCGAGTTTTTCAGCACAATTTTTGTGCTGAAAATTCCCCACTTGGCTTATACTCGGGTATATACAAAAATAAACTGACTACTCACCATTCCGACAGCCTGGGCAGCTCCTCTTCTATCTTCATGTGCGTGGCAGGTCTGCGACAGCTCCGTGCGCACGGCCTGGCCGGCGCACTCCGTGATGTCAGCAGTGCACATGAAGATAGAAGAGGAGCTGCCCAGGCCGCTGGAATGAAGAGTACTTTTTTTTACGGGCAAACTATACGCTACAGAGGGCTTGCTATATACTTTAATGGGCTGGTAGGCCATATACTAAATGGGGGTCTGGCTATATACTACAAGGGGCTGGCAGGCTATATACTAGAGGGGGCTGGCAGGCTATATACTGCAGGGGCTGGCAGGCTATATACTACAGGGGCTGGCAGGCTGTATACTACAAGGGGGCTATATACTAGAGGCGGCTGGCAGGCTATATACTGCAGGGGCTGGCTGGCTATATACTACAGGGGCTAGCAGGCTATATACTACAGGGGGCTGGCAGGCTATATACTACAGGGGGCAGGCTATATACTACAAGGGCTGGCAGGCTATATACTACAGGGGGCTGGCAGGCTATACACTACAGGGGCCTGGAAGGCTATACACTACAGGGGACAGCAAGGCTATATACTGCAGGGGGCTATCAAGTGATATACTGGGGACACTGTGACCAATGCATTTCCCACCCTCGGCTTATACTCGAGTCAATAGGTTTTCCCAGATTTCGGTGGAAAAATTAGGTACCTCGGCTTATTCTCGAGTATATACAATAAAAAAGTAAATAAAAGTAAAATAAAAACAAATAAGTAGCTACTTCTAACATTTTATGGTTAAAAATTCATAAAATATTTGTAGAATTTGTTGAAATTGTTGAATTTTTGTTAATACGGGCAGCTCCTAAATATGTTACCTTAAAGGTCATTTACTATTTGAAGAAAAAAAATATTGTACATAAATTCACCTCATTCATCTTGATGAGGAAGCAATCTATGAAGTCACGAGGGCAGTGCTCATCCAAGGTGGCTCTGTGGGTGTCCACCATCTCCTTAGTAAATTCTTTTGTCTTGGCTAGAAGTTTGAAGATCTTCTGGTGAGGACCGGGCAGGTGCGGCATTATGGTTGGGAATATGTTGAAAAGCTAATTAAAAAAACAATGTAAAAGAATTAGAAAACACGATGATAATATTATATTAGTTGAAAAATATATATTAATTCAGTTAACTTCATACTTTAAAAACTCTTCAAAAATGTCCCTTACAAAAGATACTATAGTGCTGTTACACTAGATTTCCCAAAATAGGTCTGATAAAAAATATCCAGTGTGGCTGTAGAATCAGACTACACCAGGTTTGTTTGTGGTCTGTAGCCATGGAGACACTAAAGTCATCTAAGAAAGTAAAGACATTTTTGGATATACATGATGATTAACGTATATACTGGAGTATGAGAAGAGTTTTTTAGCACAAAAAGGTCGGCTTATATTCAAGTCAAGAAAAAAAAAAAGTGTACGGCTGACGTCATGGTGCTTGCAACGGACCGGGACTTGGAGCTGATGCCAGAACTGTAATGGATAGAAGAGGGCCTGCCAGGGGGGCGTTGGAAGGTGAGTATACTTATTGATTTTTTCCTACAGGCATTATATTGGGGGCAGGGGCTGGCAGGCTATATACTACAACGGCTGGCAGTCTATATGCTCAAGGGAGCTGGAAGTCTATATACTAGAGGGGGCTGGCAGGCTGTATACTAGAGGGGGGTCTGGCTATATACTAGAGGGGGTTGGCAGGCTATATACTGCGGGGGCTGGCAGGCTATACACTGCAGGGGCTGGCAGGCTATATACTACAGGGGGCTGACAGGCTATATACTGCAGGGGGCTGGCAGGGTATATACTACAGGGGTTGGCAGGCTATTTACTACAGGGGGTTGGCAGGCTATAAACTGCAGGGGCTGGCAGGCTAGATACTACAGGGGGCTGGCAGGCTGTATACTACAGGGGGCTGGCAGGGTATATACTACAGGGGGTTGGCAGGCTATATACTAGAGGGGGCTGGCAGGCTATATACTGCAGGGGCTGGCAGGCTATATACTACAGGGGGCTAGCTGGCTATGTACTACAGAGGGCTGGCTGGCTATATACTGGGGGAACTGTGACCAATGCATTTCCCACCCTTGGCTTATACCCAAGTCAATAGGTTTTTCCAGTTTTTTTGTGTTAAAATTAGGAGTCTCAGCTTAAACTCGGATCGGCTTATACTCAAGTATATACGGTATCTACATGTAGAGAGTTATGTTATAATCACTATTTTGTTACATTTACCTGTCCAGGACGTTTGATCAATAGTTGGAATAGTTCCTGAAGATTTTTCAGGAGAGTCAAATATGTTTGGTCTTTATAATCAAATCTTTTACCAAACACAACGGGGCAGATGACATTAAAAGCAGCGAGTCGTAATATATCTCTTGGGTCAAATGGTGTATCTGAAGATAAATCAATAGATAATCATTGGGACAGATTTATCATGGTCTTATATACATCCAAGGTTTGTGGCTTTTTAAATTACATTTGTACGTTGCATTTATTCATGCACCTGGAGTATTTTCACCCCTCTAAGCACTTTTGTTTAAAAAAGGTGGCATGGATGACCACAGGACTTCACCAGATTTATCATCAGATTCAATTTTTGTGGCAGGAGGTGGATGTCTTGTCATTAGAGACGAGCAGAGCTGAAGGCTGGGTTTGGGTACTTCCACCTGACCCTTACCAGATTGGTGGAGGAACAACCAATTTTCGACAAATTAAACCTTTTAGCAACTAGCTCCTGGCCAATCATAGCCATGGCTGAACCCAACCTGATCATCTCTACTTGTCTTAAATTTGGTGCATGGAAAATGTGGATTTGATAAATTTCCAGCATTGTAATAATCTTACAACATTACAACTTGTGTATGGGGGCATATAGTCACAGTTCCTAGAAGTGCACCACAAACTGTGAGTATATTGAAGCTTGTACAAGAACAAGACTTGATACAATCCCCCACATAGAGTTTGTACAAAGTGAGTAAGAATGTTACTAAGGAAAACTACCTGTGCACGACCATGCACACGACCATGCACACGACCTGCACACGACCATGCACATGACCATGTACATGACCATGCACACGACCATGCACACGACCATGTACACGACCATGCACACGACCATGCACATGACCATGCATACGACCATGCACACGACCATGCACAGCCCATAGATGATGATTACAGTTCAAAGACTTGTTATGGATGAATAAACACTGGGGCACACTTACTAAGGGTTGGGCGCCAGTTTTCTGTCAGACTGCACGTTCCTTCTTGCACAGGCATTTAAGAAATTTCCGCACCACATTTGTGTCGTACACTGCCCTTTTGTGTCACGGCTGCACTAGGCATTGTGCAACACAAATTTCTGCACTGAATTGGACGCATGGGTGCTCAGTCGGACCGTGTGCCAGATTTAACATGCAAAGTCCGACAGAAATGTGTTGCACTCCCCATGTTAAAGGGGCACCAAAAACAAGTGGTGCCCTCTGTCGGAGCAGTGCAGGGGGCACCGGCTGGCAGGCTATATACTACAGGGGGCTGGCAGGCTATATACTACAAGGGCTGGCAGGCTTTATACTACAGGGGGCTGGAAGGCTATACACTACAGGGGCCTGGAAGGCTATACACTACAGGGGGCTGCACGGCTATACACTACAGGGGGCTGCAAGGCTATACACTACAGGGTCCTGGAAGGCTATATACTGCAGGGGGCTATCAAGTGATATACTGGGAATGCTGTGACCAATGCATTTCCCACGCTCGGCTTATACTCGAGTCAATAGGTTTTCCCAGACTTTGGTGTAAAAATTAGGTACCTCGGCTTAATCTCGTGTATATACAATAAAAAAAGTAAATAAAAGTAAAATAAAAACAAATAAGTGGCTACTTCTAACATTTTATGGTTAAAAATTCATGAAATATTTGTAGAATTTGTTGAAATTGTTGAATTTTTGTTAATAAGGGCAGCTCCTAAATATGTTACCTTAAAGGTCATTTACTATTTGAAGAAAAAAAATATTGTACATAAATTCACCTCATTCATCTTGATGAGGAAGCAATCTATGAAGTCACGAGGGCAGTGCTCATCCAAGGTGGCTCTGTGGGTGTCCACTATCTCCTTAATAAATTCTTTTGCCTTGGCTAGAAGTTTGAAGATCTTCTGGTGAGGACCGGGCAGGTGCCGCATTATGGATGGGAATATGTTGAAAAGCTAATTAAAAGAACAATGTAAAAGAATTGGAAAACACGATGATAGTTGGAAAATATATATTAATTCAGTTAACTTCATACTGTAAAAACTCTTCAACAATGTCCCTTACAAAAGATACTATAGTGCTGTTACATGTAGATTTCCCAAAATAGGTCTGATAAAAAATATCCAGTGTGGCTGTAGAATCAGACTACACCAGGTTTGTTTGTGGTCTGTAGCCATGGAGACACTAAAGTCATCTAAGAAAGTAAAGACATTTTGGGATATACATGATGATTAATGCATATACTCGAGTATAAGAAGAGTTTTTAGCACAAAAAATGTCGGCTTATATTCGAGTCAAGAAAAAAAACCAAAAAGTGTCCGGCTGACATCATGGTGCCTGCGATGGACCGGGACACGGAGCTGATGCCAGAACTGCGATGGATAGAAGAGGACCTGCCAGGAGGGTGTCAGAAGGTGAGTGCACTTTTTGTTTTTTTCCTACAGGCATTATATTGGGGGCAGGGGATGGCAGGCTATATACTACAGTGGCTGGCAGTTTATATATGCTAAAGGGGGCTGGCAGTCTATATACTAGAGGGGGCTGGCAGGCTGTATACTAGAGGGGGGGGTCTGGCTATATACTAGAGGGGGTTGGCAGGCTATATACTGCTTTGGCTGGCAGGCTATATACTACAGGGGCTAGCAGGCTATATACTACAGGGGGTTGGAAGGCTATATACTACAGGGGCTGGCAGGCTATATACTACAGGGGGCTGGCAGGCTGTATACTAGAGGGGGATGGCAGGGCATATACTACAGGGGGTTGGCAGGCTATACACTAGAGGGGGCTGGCAGACTATATACTGCAGTGGCTGGCAGGCTATATACTACAGGGGGCTGGTAGGCTATAAACTACAGAGGGCTGTCAGGCTATATACTGGGGGAACTGTGACCAATGCATTTCCCACCCTTGGCTTATACCCGAGTCAATAGGTTTTTCCAGTTTTTTGTGTTAAAATTAGGAGCCTCGGCTTATACTCGGGTAGGCTTATACCCGAGTTATGTTATGTTATAATCACTATGTTATAATCACTATTTTGCTACATTTACCTGTCCAGGACGTTTGATCATTAGTCGGAAAAATTCCTGAAGATTTTTCAGGAGAGTCAAAAATGTTTGGTCCTTATAATCAAATCTTTTACCAAACACAACGGAGCAGATGACATTAGAAGCAGCGAGTCGTAATATATCTCTTGGGTCAAATGGTGTATCTGAGAATAAATCAATAGATAATCATTGGGACAGATTTATCATGGTCTTATACACATTCAAGCTTTGTGGCTTTTAAAATTACATTTGTACGTTGCATTTATTCATGCATCTGGAGTATTTTCACCCCTCTAAGCACTTTTTTTTTTTTAAAAAGGTAGCATGGATGACCACAGGACTTCACCAGATTTATCATCAGATTAAATGTTTGTGGCAGGAGGTGGATGTCTTGTCATTAGAGACGAGCAGACCTGAAGGCTGGGTTCGGGTACTTCCACCTGACCCTTACCAGATTGGCGGAGGAACAACCAATTTTCGACAAGTTAAACCTTTTAGCAACTAGCTCCGGGCCAATCATAGCCATGGCTGAACCCAACCTGATCATCTCTACTTGTTTTAAGTTTGGTGCATGGAAAATGTGGAAATGTGGATTTGATAAGCTTGTACACCAGAACAAGAACCCCCCCCCCCCCCCCCCCCCCATAGAGTTTGTACAAAGTGAGTAAGAAAGTTACTAAGGAAAACTACCTGCGCAGGACCATGCACACCACCATGCACACCACCATGCACACCACCATGCACACCACCATGCACACCACCATGCACACGGCCATGCACAGCCCATAGATGATGATTATAGTTCAAAGACTTGTTGTGGATGAATAAACACTGGGGCACACTTACTAAGGGTCGGGCACCAGTTTTCTGTCAGACTGTGTGCATGATCCTTCTTGCACAGGCATTTAAGAAACTTCCGCACCACATTTGTGCCTTACACTGCCCTTTTGTGTCACGGCTGCACGTGGCATCATGCAACACAAATTTCTGCACTGAAGGGGACGCTCAGTCGGACCGTGTGCCAGATTTAACATGCAAAGTCCGACAGAAATATGTTGCACTCCCCATGTTAAAGGTGCACGAAAAACAAGTGGTGCCCTCTGTCGGAGCAGTGCAGGGGGCACCAGATTCATGATGAACATGTGCCAGAAATCCTGAATCTGGCGCCCCCTACACTATACACAGGTAACTGTACAAAGTATGCACAGCACATTGTACAAACTACACATAGTACACAGGACACTGCACATAGTACACCCCCTGCACATGGTACACCCCCTGCACATGGTACACACCCTGCACATAGTACACACACTGCACATAGTACACACCCTGCACATAGTACACACTGCACATAGTACACACACTGCACATAGTACACACTGCACATAGTACACACACTGCACATAGTACACACACTGCACATAGTACACACACTGCACATAGTACACACTGCACAGAGTACACACTGCAC
>CM033650.1:5954458-5978882 GCA_019512145.1 Engystomops pustulosus | reverse complement strand
TAGTTCATCTTTATATAACTCGTACAGTTCAAACGGGATCCCGTCCAGACTGGGGGAGCTGCCCCGCGCCGTGTGTGAGAGGACTTTCAATATTTCCTCCTGAGTTATAGGGGCCTCCAACAGTGCTCTCTCCTCCCCTGATAGGTGCGGTAAGGGAATCTGCGAAAGATATTTCCTTAACTGTTCGCCCGTCATTGTACTCTTGGACTCAAAAAGTTCCTCATAATATTCCACGGAGGCCTTCTGGATGTCTTCCGGCCGATGGAGAGTCCCATTTCCTGACCCCTCTATAGATTTAATTATCACCCGCTTTTTCTCCTCTTTAATTAGATTTGCTAGCATTCTCCCAGGGAGATTAGCTTCTATATAACCCTTTCTGGCATGGTCCCTCATTTTCTTATTTACTTGGGCCTGGATAAGGTCAGAGTGTAAATTTTTGACTGAGAAACATTGATTGTAGAAAGAATTGATAAAGAGTTTGTCAAGATGCGGGGTCAGTGTACCCCCTGGACCACTGCGGGAGATGGTACTAGCCGACACCTGGGACCGGAATCTAAGTGGCACCTGGGATGGTCTTTCTGCGGCAGGGTGCCACCATGTCATTCCACAGGTGCGACTAGCCCACGCTGGCAGCCGAGGTCGAGGTACCGAATCAAAGTCCAAGATTGAGGTCAGTAACAGGCACAGAGTCAGGGCAGGCGGCAGAGATGGAGAGGTCAGAGGTCAGGTCCGAGTTCACAAAAGGAATACAGCAGAGCAGTGAACAGGAACCGCTGGGAACACAATGGGAAGCTTTCTCCATGGCAATGAGTGCAAAGATCTGGCAAGGAAATCCGGGAGTGCCAGCGCCAATCACAAGTGCGCTGGCCTTTTAAATCCTAGAGTGTCGGCGTCCGCATGCCCTAGGGAGCAGGGACATGCACCAGACTGGACAGGAGCAGGAGCATGGAGAGGTGAGTTTGATGCTGGGGCCAGGGGGGGGGGGCAGCGCCACAACGGAGAGGGGCACGCATGTGCCCGCAATCCGAGCCATGGATCGTGGGGGCATCTGTGACAGAGTACATGGTGCACCACACAATGCTGTGTTTAAACTCCCTTTTTTAACTCTAGAAGCCATTTTGGTTTGGCAGCATACATTTTCTTATTGCTCTAAGTTTAAATGTTTTATTTGTTTATTTTTTAGGAAAAAAATAATCCAGACACAGAATTTAATGAAGAAAACTTAGAGGGGACTATATTAGATTTATTCTTTGCTGGAACAGAGACCACAAGTTTGACCCTGAGATATGGATTTCTTATACTGTTAAAATACCCAGAAATGCAAGGTAATCCATGTTTAGCTTTTTTCATTGATTTTTCTTATTTATTTTATATTATTGCTTATTGTGTGACTCCTCCCCATCAAGATAGATGCTAAAGAGCCTCTTGTAGGCCTCATTTTACTAGAGGAAGTAAAGGCTACGGAGGGGTATGTGAAGGGACTATTTATGGAATAAAGAGGCCAAATAAATCTTTATCACATGTGATGAATAATAAGTATAATAATGTAATAAGTTTCAAACACTATCAATTTATCTTCCATTAGTCATGTGACACAATGGGGGTCATTTACTAAGGGCACGATTCGCGTTTTCCCGACGTGTTACCCGAATATTTCCGATTTGCGCCGATTGTACCTGAATTGCCCCGGGATTTTGGCGCACGCGATCGGATTGTGGCGCATCGGCGCCGGCATGCACGCGACGGAAATCGGTGGGGCGCGGCCGAACGAAAACCTGACGGATTCGGAAAAACCGCCGCATTTAAAAACCGAAAAAGTGTCGCTTGGGACGCACTTACCTTCACCTGGTCCAGCTCGGTGCATTCCGGTGCGTTCAGATGATTTTCAGCGCAGCAGCGCCACCTGGTGGACGGAGGAGGAACTACCTTCATAAATCCCGTCCGGACCCGAATCCTGTGCAGAGAACGCGCCGCTGGATCGCGAATGGACCGGGTAAGTAAATCTGCCCCAATGTAGATATAATTAGACTATGACACCAGTTCTTGTAAATTTCAGAGAAGATTCACCAAGAAATTGACAATGTGATCGGCAAAGATCGCTGTCCATCAATAGAAGACAAGAGTAAGATGCCCTATACAGAAGCCTTGATCCATGAGATCCAGAGATTTGCAGATATTGTCCCAGGTGGTTTGCCCCATGCCACTAGCAAAGACACAATCTTCCGAGGATATCACATTCCAAAGGTACTATGTGTGTCGGCCAAATACGGTAGACTGTTTAGACTTCCTTCAAAAATCCCAAATTCTTGTTCTTCAACAGTTACATTTTAGATTTTAATCCTTGTATTATCTAATCTACCGTATTTTTCGGACTATAAGGTGCACAAAAAATTATTTGATTTTCTCAGAAATCAAAGGTGCGCCTTATAGTCCAGTGCGCCTTATATATGAACCGTACTTACAGACAACAGCTGCCTTGAACTGTGCACAGGTCTGCCACCTGCTGGTCATTCATCCTTATAATCCGGTGCGGCTTCTAGTCCAGTGCGCCTTATATATGAACCGTACTTACAGACAACAGCTGCCTTGAATTGTGCACAGGTCTGCCACCTGCTGGTCATTCATCCTTATAATCAGGTGCACCTTATAGTCCAGTGCGCCTTATATATGAACCATACTTACAGACAGCAGCTGCCTTGCACTGTGCACAGGTCTGCCACCTGCTGGTCATTCATCCTTATAATCAGGTGCACCTTATAATCCAATGCGCCTTATATACGAACCTAGACATCTTGGCAGGCATTTATTGATGGTGCGCCTTATACTCCGGTGCGCCTTATAGTCCGAAAAATACTGTAATATTTATTAGCATAAAGAAGTTCATGGAAGCAGCACTCCTTGAATGAATAGCGGTAAATTTATTCATCCATGGTTTGTGGTGAAGACACGTCCCAGCTCCTCCTCGGAGCTATTAGCAATTCTCCATGCAGGAGCTGGAGAATACTGCTTCCGTGAACTCAAGGAATGCTGCTTCCATGAACTTCTTTAAGCTGTCTTATACTATCTAACGTATATCTAAGAGAAGACTTTCCGGTATCTATGAAGGCAATAACTTTGATGGACATCACATGCCACGGAAGGTGTGTTGTTGGGTCTAATCATCTACCCCTCAGCACTGAAACTTTGATTGGTCTTCATTAGAGAGGAGTGGACCCTTTTTTTTTTTTTTTGTTTTTATTATTTGTCATGGTTGTACCAATATATATGTTAGAATATTATTCAGTACGTGTGTAATTATTTTATTTCAATAAAAACCATAGACTGTTGTGTCTCTTTTCCTGTACTATTGGTTGTAGTTTTTTTTCATAATTTTTTTGTGTCCATAACTGGATATTTCATAGCCAGAATAGTATAAAGCGGTATAGCTAAATGTATACTACCCTTGTTTCTATGATAAAAGATGCCCTATGATGTCATGATCAAATGTCATGATCAAATGTCCTACCCCCTAGGACTGCACTTGAAGGTTCCTTTGATTTTTGGTTGTCCTGGTCTTGATTCTTCATTCTTCAGCACGGGGAAAGGTGTAATGCTTTATCTATGGACCTTTCCATTCTGGTTGAAGGCCCCCATGTTTCTGGTGAAGGCCCCCATGTTTCTGGTTGAAGGCCCCCATGTTTCTGGTGAAGGCCCCCATGTTTCTGGTGAAGGCCCCCATGTTTCTGGTTGAAGGCCCCCATGTTTCTGGTGAAGGCCCCCATGTTTCTTATTAAATTTACAGATGCTCCATTTAACCCCACATATATGACACGTCTCGCTGTTGCCAATGTAATTTGCTCCATTGTTTATGGAAAAAGGTTTGACTATGAAGACCAAAAATTCTTGACTCTCTTGTCATATATCCAGGATATTCTTGAGTTGTCTAACACTCGATCTGGACAAGTAAGTACAACAAAGCATCTAGAATGTATATGGGTGTAATGCAGTGAACATGAATTTACACAGAATTAATATGTTTGCCAGACTAAAAATATACTGTATGTGACCTATATAATATGGGTCGTCAATGTTTGAATTTTCTGACATCCTCCCAGACAACTTGATCTCACACAGAAAATAGATAAGGATACAGACAGAACAGTTCTGAGTTTAGTGGCCAGATCTGGTCACTGCAGATTAGATCCTATTTACCGTATTTTTCGGACTATAAGGCACATTATCAATAAAGCCCTGCTAAGATGTCTAGGTTCATATATAAGGCACACCGGATTATAAGGCTGTTGGTGGCTGCTTGGGTTAGAAGGGAGTCCGTGCAGGCGGTCGATGAGGAAGTCACATGGTCCGCACTATGGTGCCTGTGGTTCCCGCCCTGTGTGGTCTCTGGGCGTAAGTAGAGTCCACTGCCATCCTCCGATTTGCCTCCTCCCGTCACTGCCGAGTCCCTTCGCCGGTGGCACTGCCAGCCCTGCAGGGTCGTGGCTCCGGTCTCTCCATGCTACTGCCCGGTTCCGATGCAAGGAGGGGCACGATGTTGGTATTGCGGTGCCAGTGCTCTTGAGGAGCCAGTGTGCATTGGTGCAGGATGTTGGCAGGATATTGATGGCGTGGGCCGGGGCTCTTGTTAAACATGGTCGGTTCATATATAAGGCGCACCGGACTTTAAGGCGCACTTTTGATTTCTGAGAAAATCATTTGATTTTTTGTGTGCCTTATAATCCGAAAAATACAGTTAATATATGGGGACTGATATGTGGTTATGAGTAGAGATGAGCGAGCACTAAAATGCTCAAGTGCTCGTTACTCGAGTTGAACTTTTCCCGATGCTCGAGTGCTCGTTTCGAATAACGAGCCCCAGTGAAGTCAACGGGAGACACAAGCATTTTTCAAGAGGACCAATAAAATGTGTCATTTTATTGAGAAATAATGAAGTCCGTCTGTTTCTTAGTTTTTTTATCAAATGGAATATCGTGGAACTTCAAAAAGAGAATGACCCGTGTTAAACATCTGAAATCTGTTCTCACACATATTGTTCTTCACATACTATTGTGAGAACCCCTTTCTGTACTCATGCTTCTGACAAATTAGCAGATGTAATAGGAATTCTGCAATGAGTTCTTCCATCTGAAGAACACATTGCAGATGTTTCCATCAATCGCGAACTTAGCAGAAGACATTAGCGCAGAAAGATTTCTTCACCTTATTTTCTTCACATACTATGTCGAAACACCTTTCTGCACTAATGTCTCTTAAGTTAAAGATGGAAGAAACAGCCCATGTGTTCTTCACTGTGTTCTTCACTTAAATGATCCTTAATGATCCTTAAATGATCCTGTGTTCACTCTGTTCTTCACTGTGTTTCCTTAAGTGAAAGCTCGTTCTGGAGCAGGCAAAATACTCGTCCGAGCAACGAGCCATTTCGAGTACGCTAATACTCGAACGAGCATCAAGCTCGGGTGAGTATGCTCGCTCATCTCTAGTTATGAGGTCTGACCACTCCACAAAGAACAGAACTATGTTTCCTATCCCATTCTCTATTTCCATTTTCAGCTACTGATCTGTATGTGATGCTGTGTGTTCAACATAATAATTCATATCATACATTTCACTATCACAAAAGCAAGATTCAATGTTTTTTTTTTTCCATATTAGCTTTTTAATATATTTCCAAAAATAATGGCCTACATCCCTGGTCCTCATCAGAAGATGTTCCAAATTTTTGATGATCTGACACAGTTTTGTAAGAAGATGGTGAAAACCCATCGAGCCACCCTGGATGAGAACTGCTAAAGAGAGAAGGTGCTCCACACACAATGCTGCTTTTACTTTTAGTGAATTGGGAGATGGTAAACTCCCTTTTTAAACAGTAGAAGCCCTTTTGGTTTGGCAACATACATTTTCTAATTGCTCTTAGTTTAAATTTTTTGTTTGTTTATTTTTAGGAAAAAAATTACCGACACAGATTTAATGAGGAAAACTTAGAGGACTATTTAGATTATTTTTTTGCTGGAACAGAGACCACAAGTTTGACTCTGAGATATCGATTCTTATACTGTTAACATCCCCAGAATGCAAGGTAATACATTTTAGCTTTTTTCATTGATTCGTCTTATTCTGTCTGTTTCATATATTGCTTTTGTGTGCTCCTCCCCATCAGATATATGCTAGACCCTCTTGTAGCCTCATTTTTACTAGATGAGTAGAGGCTACGAGGGGTATGTAAGGACTATAATTGTCGAATAAAGAAGCCAAATAATCTTTATCCACCTATTATTACCTACTTTCACAAAAACGTGGTATAGACAAAGCAAAGGACTCTATGTGTCTAGTGTCTTAATCTCAGTTCATGGTACCGGTTGCCACATAAATCAACAACAAAAAAAAAACAAAAAAAAAGAAAACAAGAAACATATGGGCTAACTAAGCAGGTCAGTTTTATCATATTGCAATAAGTTCAAACACTATCAATTTATCGTCCATGATCCATGTGACACCAATGAGATATTAATTAACCTAATCGACACCATTCTACTTTGTAAATTTCCAGATAAGCTCCACAACAAGTGAATGAGAATACTGGCAGAGATCGCTGTCCATCATAAAGACAAGAGTAAAAAGGCCTATACAGAGCCTTTATCCATGAGATCCAGAGATTTGCAGATATTGCCCAGGTTGGTTTGCCCCATGCTCTAGCAAATGACACAATCCCACCCCTTCCTAGGACTATCACTACCTCCCAGACTCATGTGGCACAGCTGTCACCTCTCCTGTATTAATATCTTCCTTCAAAAATCCCAACATCTTGTTCTTACACAGTTACATTTCTATATTTTAATCCTTGTATTATCTAATCCAATATTAAGAGCTAAAGAGGGTCATGGAAGGCAGCACTTCTTGAATGAATACGGTAAATTCCATTCATCCATTGTTGTGGTGAAACACGTTCCCAGCTCCATACACGCGCCAGCCATATCAATTCTCCATGCAGGATCATGAATCGTGTCTTTTACCCCAACCATGGGTGAATAAGGAACGCACTTTCCTTCATTTATGAATCTGCTTCCATCACTTCTAATCTTTTTTTTTTTTTCTTTTTTATAAATTTTTTTATTGATTTTTCCCAGTCAATACAATCATATAACAATAACGTGGCTACATTACCTATAAGAAATTTATAACATGTAATTCGGTTTTCTACACACATTCACTATTTAGGGATTGCTTGCTAAATACTTGCCATCCAACCGGCTAGTTATTTACTTCAGTTTAGAAGGTGGGCCTCTAGCTTGCATTAACACTAGATCAAATCAATCTTTCCCCACTATATTTACATTCTACCCATCCCCATAACATTCGCATTGACCAACATTAACAATGTTTTACCACCCACAGACATAGCAAACATTTAAGCACTATAAGGTACTACTTTTGATATACAACCACTTTACATTTTAAACTTGGGTAGTCACCGTTATAAACCTGATACAAGTTATTCCTATATCCCCTTGACCTTCCCTCACCTTTCCCTCGCCCATCCCTGCCCAGCGCAAGTCGCCCTACCCCTTGGACCTATCCACCCCCCCCATGTCATATCCCTAGATATCACCATAAATCATTAGCAAGAGTAATTAAAACCAAAAAAGCGAAAAAAATTTAAAATTTACTGAGTGCACAAAGTATGGCAATTTCTTGGCCCTCTCCCCACTTCCATATTGCCTTCCCCTATGTCACTGGAAGTTCTAATACCCCTAAAATCTTCTTTCCTATTGTCAAAATACGAATGCTATCCATTTCTGCCAGTTTTCTCAAACTAGATCAATTTGATCTGGTTGTTTTTTCCTACCATTTTTCCATAAGCCTCGCTACCAGGATGGTCTTGTTCGTTATTCGTTTCCCAAAGCGAGTGAGTGGGGTCTGACGGATATCCACTGCTTTGACATACAAAATCTAGCGAGAAACAGCAGTTTCTAACTACGTAATTCCTATGCTCTATCCATCTTCCCTATCCATATGCCTAGAAACAGGTGGTGAAGGAAATGGGTTTGGGTGTCAAAGCAATTTACAATTTCTTTAATAATTCCTTCCCAATATTTTTGCATAATGGACAGTGACCATAGCAGGTGACATCGTCAGTCAGTCCCCCCCCTCCATCGTTACACCGGACCATTTCCTCTGAAAATAATGAAATCTTTTTTGGGGGTTGTATATTTCCTGGGGTTGGGGGGGGCAGATTCCAATTGCGTCAGCCCTATGTGCAGGATTTTTAGTATCTTTTTTATATCTCTCAGGGGATCTCCCTCCGGCCTGATCTCAACAGTTCCAATTTCCTCCATCCATTTTTCCCTGGGTCGAATTAAGTAACCTACGGTGCCTTGTATGACTATACTATAATATATTTTTTTTTTGAGTCTTAATCATTTTTTTCTTTTTATCTACTTCCACAATTAATCTTATAAATTGGGGGTCGCCCCCCCATTCCAGGACGCGTCTTATTAAGAGAGACCAACCCAATGGGCCGATGTACGATGGCAAAAAACATGAGGGGGGAATCTCATACTCCTCTCTTATAGCTGAAAATGGCCTTATTTTCCGTTTCGAACAATCTGGTGGACTTGAATTACTCCCTTTCTATCCGATGGACTTCTATAATCTCGGGTGAACCCAGTTTGCATTTTCCATATGGGGGGAGGATAGGGGAAAATATCTTCAATATCCCTAGGATTGATCTCACGCCACACTTGAACCATCAGGATGGTGGGGATGCATTTTCCTCATAGGCTGTCTTTCCCCGTTACCAGTCCTCCTAGAGCTTCAAAAATGGTTAAGTTTAAGCGTATGACCCCCTGACCCGTCACATACCCGAAACCTGTCAGGGGAGAGCATCCCAGGTCAAGATATGTGTAATTTCTGGTGATGTTAAAAAATAAACTTTTAAATCAGGGGAGGATTAATAAATACCCCTCTTCATATGGGATCATCAAACCCTCCCTTTCAGGCGTGTTGCCTACCTCTCCAAACTACTCCCTAACAGAGCTTTCTATAATCCGATAGATTTTTACTGGGATCCGAAATAAGGAAGCCGCAGGCACCGACGTAAAGAGTTTATGGAGAAGTTGCATTTAATAGGCATTCTACCTATCAGATTAATGGGTAGTTTTTTCCACGTTGTGATTCTTACTTCTATATCCCTATCACTGGCATTATATTAAAGCTCCGTATATCTGGTTATGTCTAGTTGAGCATGTAATCCCAAGATATTCCACCCATCCGTTTTACACTCATCGTCTTAAGTCCCGGGGGATATAGATTTTACCAGAGCGTCCACTGGCAGACATCTGCCGACTTCTGCCAGTTAATGGTCAACCCCGGGGGAGGCCCTCCCAAACACATCATCTGTTGAAAAAACCCTCGGGATGGACGCATGGGCCCCCAGAATACAGGATGTCATCCGCATATAGCGAAATCTTTTCTCTGTCCCTTGGATTAAATCCTTTATATTGGTGGCTATTTGCCGAATTTGACATGCAAGGGCTTACCAAGGCTATGGCAACAAAACGTAGGAAAGTCAGGGCAAACCCTGTTCTTACCCTCGAGACTATATGTAAGTACCCCACTCTAACTGCCCCGTTTCCGGCAAATCCCTGGCTAAGGGGCCTGTATATAAAGTTTATTATCAGGTTATAAACTTATCACCGAACCTCCATTGTGCTCCACAGAGTTGCCTCGAAGATAGTCCCTTTATACGTAGTCGAACGCTCTAGATGCATCCAGCCTTTTTTTTTTTATTTTTAAATTTAAGATAGGTCCGTTCCCCGCCTAGGCTTGGATCAACTGGAGATTAATAAACATCTCCTAAGATTGTCCATCGTGGAGGCAACCCGGTCAAACCACACTGGTCCGAACGTTGACCACAACTCCTAATACATTATCTTCAGTCTCTCACGCCCATATTTATGCGAACAGCTTATTATCGTGTGTTGATCAGGGAGACATGGTAGCCGATAGAGTCCAGCTTACATTACTGTCTCTCTTCCTTTTTTGGGATCAAAGTTATGAGGCTTCCCTCATGGATGGAGGAAGCTCCCTCTTGGAATCGCGTGATTCCATACTTCCATAAATGGGATTTAGTTCTCTTATATACTCTTACAGTTCAAACGGGATCCCTTCCAAACCGGGGGAGCTGCCCCGCGCCGTGTTGAGAGGACTTTCAATATTTCCTCATGGTTATAGGGCCTCCACCGTGCTCTCTCCTCCCCTGATAGGGGCGTAATGGAATTCTGCGAAAGATATTTCCTAACTGATCGCCCGTCATTGTACTCTTTGGACTCAAAAAGTGCCTCTAATATTCCACTCGGCCTTCTGGATGTCGTTCCGGCCGATGAGAGTCCCATTTCCTGACCCCTCTATAGATTTATTACACCTCTTTTTCTCCGCTTTATAAAGTTGCTAACCTTCTCCCAGGGAGTTTGGCTTCTATATAACCTTTCTGGCATGGTCCCCCATTTTCTTATTTACTTGGGCCTGGATACAGGTCAGAATGTAAATTTTGTGTTTCTTCCCAATTGACTTCTACTTGTTGTTCCGAGGGGTCTGACATATAGCTTTTCCTCGAGTAATTTCTCTCTGCTAATTCTTCCCAAAACCTGTGTATCTTTCTGTGTTTCCTTTCTTATGCTATTATTTAGTGCCTTCAATTAACCTCTAATAAAAGACTTGGCCGTGTCCCATACTAAATCTAATGTCAGGATATCCCACCATTAGTTAAACAAAAAAAATCTCATCTAATTTGGTGTCTTACCGCACCCAAGTCACTTTTCCCTATGTGTTTATCCATGATGGGGTTATTGTTTAAACCACCTGTATATTCATCTTTTTCCCGAATTAAAATTACATTTACGGTGTAATAGAATCCACAGACCCCTCTAGTCCCTAATGCATGAACGTGCAGAGGGACAAAGTACTGCATTATGAGTGGGCCATATCTAACCGTGAAAAAACATTGTGAGTTTTTAGAGAATATGAAAAACCCCTTTGATTCCTTTATTAATTCCCGCATGTCTCATACCATCACGAATCTCACATCCAGTAATTTTTTAAGCATATGACATTTGTGATAAGGAACGCGTTAGCCGCCCTACCAACTGTGGGTCACAGTCCCCTCTATGTCCAAATTAGTTGTTGAGACGTCCTCCCTATTAATGAGCCCGTTGTATAATCCTCCCATCTTTATGTGCACAAAGGTGAAAATTCTACTATTACGCCTGTGGAAAATGGGGTGTGGGACTAATATCTTACCGATAACCCATGAGTTTACACCTCTATAGATACATACACAAAGATTATTTCCCCTCGGGATTCCACCTGTTACTTGAATCTCCTGGTACTCCAAATCCCTCCGAAATTATGTTCCCCCTCTCGAATGGAGGAGAAAAAAGAACTGATACATCCATCCAATGCCATTTTTTTCCTAATTTTGAGCCGCTGTTCAGGGGTCTAATGGGTTTCCTGTAATCGCACCAATATCACGGACGGTGTTTAGTTGATCAATCAAAAATCGCACTTGTTTGTTCTGGGGCCCACCCCCTAATATTCCTGACAAAACTTTCATTCAATGCTCTCAAGTCGGCCAAACTTATTCGGGGACTGACCAACCTCGCCGAGAGGCTGACACCAATAAATGCAAACAGGAAGAGGGAGAGAAAGGAGAAAAAGAAAAAAGAGAAAAGAAAAAAAACAAAACAAAACAAACAAAAAAAAAACTGTGTGAATACTCGTAGAGATAGGGGGACAAGGCCGTATTGATTCAATTTAGAATTTAGCATTTTTCCCAGCCTTTTCTGCGGCTTTTCTGTTGCTCGTTGGGGTAGTGCCATGGAACTCGCCCCCCCCTTTTACCAGTTGCTTATTATTTGGCATGTTTCCTCTGATACCACCGCTAGTCGGCCAGGAGGATCAATCACATAAATAAACAGTACGACGATACAGAACAGTTATGGCTTCCAATTATTAGAACCCTGTAGGAATAGCAACCGCTCCCTATAACCAATATGAAACAGGAAGCATGCTGAAGATTAAGACCATGCATTTAAGCAAAAGCAGTCTCGTTAGTAAACTTAGAACATTTTAAAACAATAGCACGTTTAGTAAACTTGGAGCCAAGTTTGTAAAGCTGTAGCACGTTAGTAGACTTAGAAGCAGTTTTAAAGCAATAGCACGTTAGTAAACTTGGAGACAGTTTTAAAGCTATAGCACGTTAGTAAACTTGGAGACCGTTTTAAAGCTATCGCACGTTAGTAAACTTGGAGGAACAGTTTTAAAGCAATAGCACGTTAGTAAACTTGGAGACAGTTTTAAAGCTATGCACGTTAGTAAACTTGGAGACAGTTTTAAAGCTATAGCACGCTTAGTAAACTTGGAGACAGTTTTAAAGCTATAGCCGTTGTATAACTCTGGGAGACAGTTTTACTAAGCCTACACGTTAAGTAACGTGGAGACCGCTTTTAAGCTATAGGCCCGATTGCATGGTAAACTTGTCGACAGATTTTTTACGCTGACTAGCATCGTTAGTAACTTGGAGACAGTTTTAAAGCAATAGCACGTAGTAAACTTGGAGACGTTTTTAAAGCTATAAGCACGTAGCTAAACTTGAGACACATTATTGTAAAAGCTCTAGCACGTAGTAAACTTGGAGAGCCGTTTTATCAAAGCTATAGCCCCGTTATAACTTGCACTGAGAGCCGTTTTAAACGCACTGATACAGCACGTGTAGTAAACTTGGAGACATTTAAAGCATCGCACGTATAGGTAATCTTGGACGATCATTTGCGCTGCGTCTTGTGTCTATACAAAGCTGTAGAACGTTAGTAAACTTTGGAGACAGTTTTTTAAAGCTATAGCACTTATAAACTTGGAGACCGTCTTTAAGCTAAATACACGTAGTATACTGGCCAGACCGAGTTGAAAGGCAAAGCACTTGGATTAGTGGATTAAGAGAAACACATCACAACATACAGGCTTCCATGAACCCCAATGGCACAACATCAGCTGTATCGCCTTATACAGGTGATTGCAAGCCAAAAAAGTTAAATTGCCGTTAGACAGTTCCACAGATACTTTCTTGGCAATGCCGAGATGGACATTCAAACATAAAGAGCAGTCACATTAGCAAAGCACTTGAGGCAGATTTGTACCGCTGACACATGTTGTGTCTAACAGGGTTAGAGGTTTGCAATAACACCAGACTCAACGAGAGTGGAAATCCAGAATGTAAAATGGCCAAACAACAGGTCCTTGTTCACCTCTCTAACCTGTAATCGGCCAGTCCAAGCAACGTAGGGTTCACAACAGCAGCCCGACACTTCAACAGCTGGGCTGCCGTTTGATAATGGGCAAAGTCAGGCAGACAGGCGAGGACAGTCACGTTAGAACTGAAGCAAAGTTTAATATAGCGCGTGCACATATTATAGAAGGTTAGGAGAACGCTTAGGTGGCACAAAGCGAGATACTTAAACACCTTCCACTGTAATACCCGAGACGACAAACTGTGGCGCTTTCCTTAGGAAAGATGTAATAGCCCAGGAAACAGGAGGGAATTCCAATCAGACATTAACTGCATCCGTCGAGCATATTGGCAACAGGAAAACTTCCTCAACATTCTATCAGACATCGGCAATTCGCCCACCAGGGCTGGGCTCCTCTTCCAGAGTGTCCACACTCCCTTATGTGACATGCAAACCAGCCGACAGCTCCAACCAGGTAAGAAAACGAACGCCCTTCGTCCACAGGAGAAACGTGGTAGTCTGTGCTCCTCGCTCTGCAGCCCAACTCTGCGTTGTTCAAATACAGAATACGCACGTATTGCCCCACGTGCCTCGCCCTATGGTGCTCAGGTGTCTCGAGGGGTCTCAGTGCGGCTAAGATGATGGCAATACCCTCAGCGAGGCCGTCTAAGGTGCCAGGGCACTGGGGCGTGGGCGGGGGCGCGTGACCGGACAGCCCCACACAGGCTCCACCACTGTGATCCACCCCAGCGCAGAGCTGCGACCGCGAGTGTAGATAAGCCCAGCTATCAAGTCTAGAAAAATGGTCGCCTGACAGAAGGCCAGTCAATTATTTAACTCGTTCGTTAACTGCCATTTATGACCCCACTGTTACTTCTAACTTTCCTGGCAGTCATCGTGCAGCAACAGAATCCAAGAAAGGATGCTCAGCCAAGCACTGAACTGATAAAGCCATTGTTTACTGTGTGTGTCATGAAGACAAAGAAATGCAGTACGCGGAGAAACAGAGGTTAAGTGAAACAAAGATGGACAATCCTTATAAAGTCTACCACCACCCACTGACCCACAAATAACTATCATTATAGCGGCCTTTTTAAATTCTGAAATACGTTTTCGCGTGTTTCCTAGGGTTCATTTTAGAGACTTGCCTTTGGTTTCCTCGACGAAGCTAATTTGTCATGAAATTTTAAACAGAATTTTCCTGAACAACACACACTAAAGAGAAACATATGTGAATTGTAGAAACATACCATCAAAATAAGATGAGTGTCCACCACACACCCTCACTCTGCTTTTCTTTTAGTGAATTGGGATAGGTAACACTCCCTTTTAACAGTTAAGAAGCCATGTTGGTTTGTGCAACAACATACCTTTCTAATTGCTCTTAGTTTAAACTTTTCGTTGTTATATTGTGAGGAAAAATGTATCCAGACCAGAATCTTAATGAGGAAAACTTAGAGGGGACTATATAGATTTATTATTTTTGCTGGAACAGAGACCACAAATTTTGGACTCTGAGATATGGATTTATTATAACTGTTAAACACCCAGAAAGCAAGGTTAATACATTTTAGCTTGTTTTCATTGATTCGCTTATTTGGTTTATTTTTCATATTGCTGCTTATTGTGTACTCCTCCCATCAGATTAGATGCGAAGACCCTCTTGTATGGCCTCATTTTACTAGAGGAAGTAAAGGCTACGGTAGGGGTATGTGAAGGGACTATATATGGAATAAAGAAGCCAAATAAATCTTTATCACATATGAGAACCTCTTAGCACAAAACGTATAGAAGCAAAGTACTCCTGTAATCTAGTGTCCTTTAACCCTCAGTCATGGGCCGGGTCACTATGGGCTTAACACAAAGTAATGTCAATTTTATATTCTCTATATGCAATAAGTTTCAAACACTATCATTTATTTCCATTATTCATGTGACCACATGTAGATATAATTAAACTATGACAACCAGTTTCTTGAAAATTTCAGATAAGATCCACAAAATTTGAACCAATTAACCGATTGGCAAAGATCGCTGTCCACACTAGAAGACAGAAGTAAAAGTCGCCCTATACAGAAGCCTTGATCCATGAGATCCAGCATATTTGCAGATATTGCCCCATGGGTTTGCCCATGCTAACTAGCATGACACAACCTTCCGATGATATCACATTCCTAAGGTACTATGTGTGTCGGCCTGTCCAACCTCTTTCTGTTTAATACTTCCTTTCCCAAAAATCCCAAATTCTTGTTCTTCACAGTTCATTTATATTTTAAATCCTTGTATATCTAATATCCAATATAAAGACAGCATAAAGAGTTCAAGGAGGAGCACTGCCTGAAGATAGCGGTCAATTCAATCATACCATGTTTGTGGTGAAGACACGTCCCAGCTCCTCCCGGAGCCATGATACCACAATTCTCCACTCAGGAGCTGAATCGTTGTGTTTAATTTGTACACCATACCAAGGGTGTAATAAAGGAACCACTACATCTCATTCATCTGCGAGTAATACTGCTTCATGAACTTCTAATGTATCTCTACGAGATAGACTTTCTGGTATCGATGAACGGCACATAATTTTAATGGACAGTCACATGCCACGGAAGGTCGGGGGTTGTTCTCAACTTCGTGTTTCCTGGGTCTGAATCATCATACCACTTCAGCACTGAAACTTTGATTGGTTTCCATTAGAGAGGAGTGGACCACTTTGATTCAGTTCAGGGTTGGCCACGCACCTTGACATATGGCCAGAATGGCCGTTAAACAGCCAATGAACAAATTTACACACCCAATTAGCCCATGGCCCAATCATAGCCGATCCATCATCTCTAAACTTGTAATTTCATGCTTCTACTCAGGGAACTGGTGTTTCCAGTCTTGACCTCGTATCCTGAAAGACCCAAAACAATTCAAGAACCCTGAAGAGTATGTTAGCCTGACACTTTCTGTACTTTCTGATAATCTGGTGGCTTCAAGAACACTGTTGCATTTATGCCTTTCTCTGCGGTAAGAGAATCAACTTCAAAACGTTCATAAATAAGGTCCAAGGTGCATAAATGAGGAATTTCATGTTTTATAACTATTGTACGGTTGGTTCTGAAATGTCTAAATGTGGTCAATTATTGTTTCCGTAAATAAGATGAATAACTTAGATTAGCATTTGAAGTAAATCTATGTGTTGGTTGTTATAAGTATCTTCGCTACTTTTGGTTGCTCTTCAGGTAACGTGTCTGTGCAGAGTACGAGGCCTGTGTCCCATGGAGACTCTTCCTCATTCTACCACCAACTGCAGAAGTTTACCTTGGAGCCCCTCACCTCTGATTGTGTGGTAGGGATCAAGATATCCCTTGTTATCAGGAAACAAAAGTTTTAAGTTTCAATAAATTAGAAGGCACTTAAATGAAATATGGGTTTTTACAAAAGTTCTTTTTTTTTGTTTTAATATTGGTCATGGTTTGACAATATATCTGTGTAGTCGAATATTATTCTACACTTGTAATTATTTTATTTCACAACAAAACCCATAGACTGTTGTGTCCTCTTTTCCTGTACTATGGTTTGATAGTTTTTTTCATACATTTTGTTTTGTGTCCATACACTGGATAATTTCTACCAGAAAGTATAAAGTGGTATAGCTAAATGTATACTACCTACCCTTGTTTCTATGATAAAAGAGCACTATATGTCATGATCAAATGAGTCCCCCCCTATTTTTGGTGTTGTCCCTGGTGTTGATCTTGGGCCGCAACCGGCATCCACCAATCCGGCAATGCGTCTGAACTTGATGTCTGAGTCATTGCTGCTCTCTACCAAGGATCCCATGCTTCCCTGTAGCTTACTATGTGTTAGTCACCTTCTATCCCATAATGTACAATATGTGTCGTGCAAACTGAAAGTACCTTCACATCATAAAGCAGCATTGGCTCACATATGTCAAACAAGGTGTGTTAGCTTTAGCTTCACCACTGATACTCGTTCAATGGTCAACAGTGGAGAACCTCGGTCTGACCCTTGGCGTGGTAAGCATCTCGGCCTTTCGAATGTTTTTGGATTTAATGAAACGCTTAACTTTTATGTTTGTATTCACAATAAATGCATTTTTTAGACACGATTTTACTCTCTAATTGATTATCTGCCCCTCATGATTTACGACCTACCCTTGATAATTTAGGCTACATTGAGCTTATTTCACCTGAACCAAGATGCCACTGCGTGTCATTCGGGATTGTTTATAAATAAAACTCGTCAGCACGGGGAAAGTGTGAATGGCTTTATTCTATGTTACCTTGTTCCATGGTGAAAAAAACCTTGTTGGCAACGTGAATTAAACATTGAAGAGACCGTGGGCTACATTATACTACATGTGCCCGTTGGCGACACATTTTGTCGATTTCCGCAACGATGTCCCGTTTTGTGCAAATTTTGCCCTGGATTTGTGGCACATGTGACGGATTTTGGCGCAACGGCGCCGGCTGCACGCGCAGAAATCGGGGCTGGCATTGGACAACCCAACAGATTGAACATGCACAGAATTTAACCATTCAGAATTGTGTCGCAAACACACACTTACAAGCATCCAGAAAGAAGCAGGTGAACTCACAATCGGCGGACCTTGGCGAAGAAGCAATGGATGCAGGAACTCGAGGCGCATGAAACAGCCCGAATCTTCGTTCAGACAACGCAACTGGATCGCTACAGGACAACTACGTAAATCTGCCCACTGTCTCTTTTATCAGGCATTCACTCCGTAGATAACCAATGGTACTCTTACAACAAAAGCATCTATAGCCAGGACCTGATGGCTCCTCCACAAGAGAAAATATCTTGATAAAAAAAGGTCGTCCTCCGTTCGAACCAAGTATCCGTTATGCGATTGAATTGAGCCACATTGGTCTGGACTGTATCCCGGACAGACAGGGCTTTAGTAAAGCACTGCTCGTTTTGGAACTCCTCGGCTTTTCGGAGCTACTAGGCCGTGCGCGTTCGACCAGGACATGTGATAGGACACGGCGTTCCTTTATTATGTGAAGTATAAACTAGAATGTTATTCACATATATCTATGCAATACATTGTTACTCTGCCCTCTGATGGTGACAGCCTCTGCCCAAAGACACATGTTGGATAGTGCCCATTAACCGCATTGCCTGGTCATATGTACAAGGGCATAGTAACAGACAAGTCTGTCGTCTCAGGGCACAGGATGCTCCTGAACATTGCAGCGTCACTCTCCTGGTTACTGGGCCACCCTACTAATATATCATCATTAAATGTGGAGCAAGGTGAACCAGAAAAAATCTACCCCCAGGACCTACCGCCACTCTCCCATCCTAGGAATGGTCTCTCAAGTCAGCCCCACGAAATACCACAGTCTTTAGTTAAGGTAAGTACACTTACTTATTGGGGTACTTGCCCTATAATCTGTTGTTATAAGCTCCCACGTCCTAGGGAGTCGGATGTAAAATAGGGATCTATTTAGAGGATTTATATTCTTTGCACCCAAGTACATAATTAATAAACCATGTATAATTTAAAGCTATTTAATGAAGTGTGGATATATGAGAATACATTTGCTGTAAAAACTAATAGATGTTTTTTTCTTTTAGTTGTTGGGTTTGCTTGAGCAAGTTGCTTATAATAAGCGAATAACAATGATCACTAAATCTCTGTGGGACACTCATAACCAAGTGTTTAAAATGTGCCTTCAGCGCCACACAGGTCAAATGTGGATACACGTTGGTTAGTGAAATCAAGATAAGCTATCTGTACTGGATAACGTTCGGTCCCTCTCTTTTTAAGAACAGCTGAGAACTCATATGATACACGTAGAGCTTACTACCAGAATATATGTCCATTTACATCCCCCAATGCCTTTTTCCATAATTTAAGGTTTATTTTCTTTTCGGCCTTTGGCGAGCGCCCCATATGAGGTTTTTTCTCGTGGCCCCTTGTTCTCAATACGTTAGTCACTGGCATATGGAGGCAACTGATTTGCATTGGATCCTATGATCCCTGAACCTTCTGTCCTGGTTAGAAGAGCCCAGAGAACAGATCACTGCAGTGCTGGAGGAGGAGAGTAGAACTTATTTTTGAAGTTCCTTCCTCTATGGAGTATTCCAAGTTTCCAGAAAAAAAACATTATAACTCAGAGATATAAAGTAATAAACTGAAATAGTTCCACATTGTGCATTTTATTATGGGTGTCTAATCAGAGTAAGACGTTATGGACCTGTCTACACCATCTACCTAGCAACCTTCGGACGGTTGTATCTTGTCGGTACGATGCGGTAGAAGGAAGCTTGGTGTACCACAGCGTGCGTTTTGTGAGTTAGAGGAGACACAGGAGCAATCAGAGTGTATTTAACAAACAAGATTTTGGTACACAAGCTGTAAATGAATTAGGCCATTCCTCCCTGGGAGATGGTTTATTACAAACAATTTTAATGTGTCTGTTCCAGGGCCGAATTCTAGCCTTTTGCCTGCCTGAGAGAAAAGGTTTAATGCTGCTCCCCCCACACTCTATAAACCCTAACCGCTGCTATATACAGCCCACAAATTCACAACAAAATAGCCATCTACATACACACACACAGGCCCCACGGACTTACTGACACTACAGCAGGCTGATGGTGGTCCACACAACAGTATATCAGTGCAGCGACCAGACATTAAGTTGCACTTACCTTAGGTGACGATCTTCTCCCTCAGGAGATACAACGATTCGTTGTGACTTCGTCCGGCCATGGTTTTATCTACTGGTTGCATCCGACAAACTGATGTTTTTCATTTGCTCATGCACGAAAATTTCCCACACTGCCCACTAAAAATGCACTCCTTAACATATAATTACACCTGGATACAATGTCCTACACTTTGTCTTCTAAATAATCTTTTAATAATTCATAACAGAAAATTATGTTACGAGTTCCATGCCCCCCGTATAAAATATTCTTATATTTTCCCTGACTCAAATTATAGTATACTGGGGGCCAAGCTCGTAAGGCGGCTGTGTCACTCTGGTATGTGCGTCACGTCCGGGATATATGAATCTGCAGATGGTACTGTCCTTGAAGTATCACGCACTTCGCCTTTTCTCTGCACATCACGTTGCATCTTAATGAAAAACGTTGTAATGATTTTTCGGGTAGTACAGACTTAAACACTATTTCCGTTCTTCAGCAATCTGTCTGTCCCCATCAGGGGTTCTGTCATCTGCTACCCATGGGCTGGAACGTCATCCCACCCATGTCCACATATGGCCCTGGTCTTTTCACTAGCAATGACACTTAATTGGCCATTTCATAACTTCCATGGTCTTCAAGAGGACACACTAACAACACTACTCTGTTGTAAGTATAAACGTATCTTCTAACATCTGAAAATTGCCGAGTAGTGTTCTCAGAATAATAGATACACTGGAATTGCCACATATTTGCCCCCATAGACTCCCCAGGGGCATGTTTTATCAGTAGGTCATCCCTGTTTAGCAGAAAGTTAATCTTCTTTTTGACATTGGCTCAAGAGTAACAAGGTCATCATGACAACATGTCCTTCTCCCAGGACCCTTGTACAATGTTTTTATCAGATAATTTATAATTTTTTTTTTCTTTAGTCATATTGTGAGTGTAATTACTCAAAATACCCTGTTTCTGGCAAAGAATAGAAGTGTTTTTAGAACCTGCTGACATTACATTACATGGTGAAGTCACTTGCAAGTGGTACTAGATGATCTTGGTAGAGGCAGTGTTAGATCCTGATATATAACGAAAGCACAATGCAGATGCCCAAAAGACGCTACAGGTGTCAAAAGGGAGTGCTGAATTTATATGTACACAATTCCTTCATTATGTAAACTTATCTTAAACTGAATGTGGGCGAAAAGTTCCACTTCTATACTCGTACAACAGAGCTGACAAACCTGAAGCAGATAGTCATTTTCACGTTTCTGTAGAAACTAAACTATCACAAACCGTTGAAAAACTTCTAGATGATGGCCCAAACAAGCCTCTTACATCTACTGGTTAAAGTTACTTTAATATAACCCTATGGAAGATACATTATGATTTTTGAATAGAATAGCCCCCCTATGTTCTGGTGAAGGCCCCATGTTTTCTTAGAAGGCCCCCATGTTTTGGTAAAGGCCAATGTTCTGGATGAAGGCCCCCCATGTTTCTGGTGAAAGCCCCCATGTTTGCTGGTTGAAGGAGGCCCCCTGTTTCTGAAGGCCATGTGGAAGGCCCCATGTTTTTCTGGTGAAGCCCCCATATTGTTGTGAGACCCTTAGGTTGAAGGCCCCATGTTTCTGGTGAAGCCGCCATTTTTTCTGCTGAAGGCCCCCATGTTTCTGTGAAGGCCTTTCGGAAAGGCCCTCCGTGCTTACCATGTTTTCTGTTGGCTGTTCGTAAGGCCCCTGTTTCTGTGTGAAGGCCCCCATGTTTCTGGGAATGCCCCCATGTGTTCTGGTGTAAGGCCCCATTGTTTTCTGGTTGAAGGCGCCCCAGTTTTCTGGTGAAGGCCCCATGTTTTCTGTGTGAACTGCCCCAATTGTTTTTTGTTTGAAGGGCCCCATGCTGGGACCCCATGTTTCTGGTGAAGGCCCCCATGTTCTGGTGAACCCAGTTTATCCATGTTAAGGCCATTTTGGACTTCATGTGACACCCTTTACTTTGTTTGACTTCAGGTTCCAAGCAACGGCAAAAGGGAAAACCCTATCGTCGATTTTCTCTAACAACTTTGAGAAATTCGTTGGATGGGAAAGAAGTCAATTGAAGGAAAGAGTCCAAGAAGAAGCGCGCTTTCCTGACTAACAAATTTATGAGGACAAAGGTGGGTGAAATCCAAAAATATTTCTCTGCATTCAATTTAGAGAAAAAGGGACATGATTTTTACTAATGACCATTAGTATATATGGCTTTTGGGGTAGCCGCCATCTTCCTAGGCCTCCATGTATTCATTTTTTATTGTTCCATTATTTCCAATTGTGTTTATAATATCATTAGTAGTAGGCGGTGGTCTGACAACCTCGTTCTATTAATATTAACAGATGCTCCATTTAACCCCACTATACGACACGTCCCTCCTTTGTCCCAATTTATTTGCTCCATTGTTTTATGGAAAAAGGTTTGACTATGAAGACAAAAATTCTTGACTCTCTTGTCTATATCCAGGATTATTCTGAGTTTCTACACTCGACTCGGGCCAGTAAGTAAAACAAGCACTAGAATGTATATGGGTTAATCAGTGAACATGAAATTTACACAGATTAATATGTTTTGCCAGACTAAATATAACTGTTTGATAACTAATATGGGTCGTCAAGGTTTGGAATTTTTCTGACTTCCGTCCCAGACAACTTGATCTCACACCGATAAAATAGAAAAGGATACAGACAGAACACAGTTCTGAGTTCGTGGCCAGATCCTTAGTCACTGCAGATTAGATCCTATTTACCTGTATTTTTCGTGACTATAAGGCACCTTAGTCATAAAGCCCTTGCTAAGTGTCTGGTTCATATATAAGGCACACCGATTAGAGTCTGTTGGTGGCTGATTGGGTTAGAAGGGAGTCCGTGCGGGCGGCCGATGAGGAGTCACGGGTCCGTCACTATGGTGCCTTGGTTCGCGGCCGTGTGGTCTCTGGGCGTAATAAGTCCCTGCATCCTCCGATTTGCCTCTCCCGTCCCTGCCGATTCCCTCGCCGGTGGCACTGCCAGCCCCTCCGCATGGGTCGTGGCTCCGGTCTCTTCCATCGGTCCTGCCGGTTTCCGATGCAAGGAGGGGTCACGTGTTGGTATTGCGGTGCGTGCTCTTCAGGTACCAGTGTGCCCTGTCCTACGCAGTGCATTGTTCCGGATTTTTGCAGATATTGATGGCGGGGCTCTTGTTAAAACATGGCCGGTTCATATATGTCGCAGCCGACTTTAAGGCCGCCTTTTGATTTCTGAGAAAATCATTTGATTTTTTGTGTCCTTATCAGTCCCGAAAAATACAGTCAACTTATGGGGACTGATAGTGTTATGATAGTAGTGACAGAACTAAAATGCTCGAGTGCTCGTCATCTCTCGAGGTCAAACTTTTTCCGATCTCATTGCTCTTAGCGAATAATGAACCTCATTGGAATCACCGGGAGACTCCACATTTTTCAAGGGGACCAAAGGCTCTGTCCAATAAAATGTGTCATTTTAATGAGAAATAATGAAGTCAGTCTGTTTCTTAGTTTTTTTTCAATGGAATATCGTGGAACTTCAAAAAGAGAATGACCCGTGTTAAACATCCTGAAATCTGTTCTTCACCATATTGTTTCTCACATACTATTTGAGAACACCTTTCTGTACTCAGTGTCATTCTGACAAATTAGCAGATGTATGGAATATCTGCAATGAGTTCCCTTCATCTAAGTAACACATTGCAGATGTTTCCATCCATCGCAACGTTAGCAGAAGACATTAGCGCAGAAAGATTCTTCACCTTATTGTTCTTCACATACTATTGTGAAACACCTTTCTGACGTAATGTCTTCTGATAAGTTAAAAGATGGAAGAAACAGTCCCATGTGTTCTTCACTGTGTTCACCTGTTGCTCTTCACTTAAATGATCCTTAAATGGACCCTGTGTTCACTGTGTTGCACTGGGTGTATCCTTAGTGAAGGCTCATTCTCGAGCGCAAAATACTCGTCCGAGCATGAGCCATTTCGAACGCTAATCTCGAACAAAGCATCACGCTCGGACGAGTATACTCGCTCATCTCTAGTAATGAGCCTCTGACCACTCCACAAGAGACAGAACTATGTTTTCCTCTCCCTTCCATTCTCTATTTCCCATTTTCAGCTACTGATCTGTATTGATGCTGGGTGTGTTCAACAATAATACTTCATATTATACATTAACTATCACAAAGCAAACAGACTTCAATGTTTTTTTTCCTGTTAAGCTTTTTAATATATGTTCAAAATAATGGCCTACTCCCTGGGCTCCTCATCCAAAGATGTGTCCAAATTTTTTGATGATCTGACACAGTTGTAGTAAGAAGATGGTGAAAACCCCTCGAGCCACCCTGGATGAAACGCCCTCGAACTTCTATATTGCTTTCTCATACAGATGGAGAGGTACATGTACTAATAATATACTTGGATCAGATATATTTTTGC